>PVJH01016273.1:0-51056 GCA_004026705.1 Nesogale talazaci
AAGGGGGTGAGCTACGGGAGCTTGCTTTCTCTTCTGGCTCTCCGAGACGAGAAGGTGGACGTCCCTGTTTATTGGGGTCCCGTCTTGTATGGACCCATAACCGCAGCACAGGTCTGGCTTCATGGGGCCACATTCTCCGGAAAGAGAGCAAGCACCACAGCACCCTTTCTGATATTAAACTTTCTCTGTCTGCCCCCAGCACCGCGTGGATTTCCTTCAGCTGATGATTGACTCCCAGCAGTCCCAAGGAACTTCCGCCCATAAAGGTAATTGAGAGAGAGACAGGAAGAGATTTACTGGTGGGATGCAGGGAGTTCAGAGGAAGGCGTTTTTTGTGAAAACTTGCAGGAGGGTTCCAAAATGCCCAGGAAACTTCTCGCCATGGGGTCTGTTCTGACTTATGGGTAGGGACCCCACGGGGAGAGTAGAAGCGCCCCTTGGGGTTACCGAGACTGCATCTGGACAGGAGCGGCCAGCTTTGCCTCTCTCCTGCTGAGGGGGCGGTGGGTTGACACTGGTGACTAGCAGATAGTGGCCCCGCTCGTAATGCAGCATGGAAGCAGGGCTCCGGGCAGAGGGCGTGTCTGCTCAGCTCAAGGAAGAGCCGGGTCCAGATCCACAAGCCACAGTCAGAGGTTCTCTCTCGAGGGAGGCGGACGTGGCTTTGTTCAGAGACTGAAGGGCAGCCATCCAAGCAGCACTTTGTACCCGGCAGTCGGTCCAGGTGCTCCAAGGTTCTGAGCATCACCTCTCAGAACCTTCTGGGAGCTGGTTTCAAAGGCAGATTTTTAGACTCTGCAGAATGCATGGGGTCAGAGCCTTTTCTGGAAATCTGCATCAAGCTATCCCTTCAGGAAGCACACGTTCCCAATGTAGGTGAGAGCAAATTGGAATTCTTGGTTAAGGTTGTGCTCACTAGCTTAAACTACTTAAAGTTTAATCTGGGAGACCCTTTGAGATGATGCAATTATCTTACTGCTCTTCCCCCTTGCAGGTTCTGGTGTTAGGTTCCTTGATTTCTCAGTGCAGCAGCTACTTGGACGACGGTGGTTTTCGATTTTTATCCCTGGTGCCGTGGTTATGTGTTGGGCTGCACATTGCATGATGGGCAGTTTGAAGCCACCTGCAGCTTTGTGGGGGAAAAACTGGGCTTTCTAGTCCTGGCAATGCGTGGGGGTGGCTTTGAGTCAGCGTTAACTCCATGGCAGTGAGTCTGGCTGGGACCTGACATCGATAGCTTGGTATTCTACTTTAAGGGAGAACCTTACATTCTCCCTCGTTTATTTGTGACTGTCTGTATGGGCTCGTTAGGGATTCTCAGATTACCGTGAGTTGCGCTGATGGTCACACTACTTCAAGTTTGTTCAGCAGGAGTGCTTTCAAATACCTCCGGCACCTTTTCCTCCCGGCAACCACTTTCTCAGTTCCACCTTGCTTCTCTACTGTTTCCCGTTATCAACCTGGCACTCCTCTTCCTTCTCACTGGCCTCGAGCCAATGCCGGCTCATGGTGGCATGGTGACAGGATGGAACCACCCCATGAGTTTCTGATACTGCGGCTGTTTGTGGGGTTAGAAACCCCCTCTTTCCCCTGAGGAACAGCTGGTGGTTTCAAACTTCTGACCTTTCAACCACAGCCCCACGGAGAAGCACAAGGGTTCCTAGTCACCCAGAGCTCACGACTCAGAAGGAGAGATCAGATCCTGGGAGGCTGGTCAGCACAGAGTGGTCTTGGTCGTTTTCTGCAATGGTCCACACAATCTCATAAAGAGTCTACCGTAATTATGACTAAAAATATTAGCAAACAAGGGTCGCAGATCAAGAATAGGCTGGACCCTGAGGAAGCCAGACTGAAGGCATTTCTTTCCTCTTTCCTGCTCTGTCAGGTTAGACATCACACAGCAAAACTTTTCCCGGGGTGACTCTGTGCCTCTTTTACATGTTTCCCCGCTGGGGGACTCCTTTGGGGGTTCCCTTTGGAGTTCTCTTCGTCTACATGGGGATGTCTCCCCTCTCCTTTCAGCTTTGACAGATCTGGAGCTGGCGGCTCAGTCAATCATCTTTATTTTTGCGGGCTATGAGGCCACTAGCACTGCCCTTTGCTTCGTGATGTACTTGTTGGCCACCCACCCCGATTGTCAGCAGAAACTGCAGAAGGAGATCGACGAGGCTCTGCCTGGTAAGGTGAGTGGAGGAGGCATGGAGAAGGACGATGAGGGGTGGGGTCCTACAAGAATGTTTTTTCCTTATGAAAATTCTCAATCTCCCACCCCACCCCAAAACTCATGAGGGGTTTTCAAAACACATGGAGAAAAATCTTCCACGAATATGCTGATTTCCTTCTCTGCCAGCTCATGGCTGTGTTATCTGGAATATGGTGACATCCTGGTAGCCCAGGCTGGGACTAAAGAGCCAAGCTCTCATAATTCTTTGGCTCCAAATTAGCATTCCCCCCCCCCCCCCAATGAATCACTGCCCTGATGGGAGTAGGAAGCCCAGCCTTGCTCCCGGAGAGCTGCTGCTGAATTTGAACTGTTAACCCTGTGGTAAATTCGCATTTTTCATCTGAGATCACAGCCCAGGGGCAGAGCTAATGTAAACCAACTTCCTCTAACTGCAGGTGGGCTGGGGAATGTGCAAGAGGCAATGGAGGGGTAGCAGGCAGAGTCTCACCCCATAGGGAGAGATTGGGAAGGTCGCCACAGGCCCCATTAGAGCACTGAGTGGTGGCCTGAACAGAGAATGGCCCTGGGCATTTAGAGACTGTGGGGAAGAAGCCGAAACATGCTTCCCTGCAGCTGGCTCTGGAGGCCAAATCTCAATCTCTGTGCTGTCTTTGAAATGCAACATCTAGTGATTGCCATATGCTTTCCTCCTCCCCCTCCCCTTTCTGTTTGCAGATGATCGCACAGTGGGAATTCTTTATACCTCTAGGGGTGGAGGGACTTCTCTGGAAGTGAGAGAAGTCACAGAGTCACAACCCTTCTAGATAAACCTTGAGGCCACAACTAGGGTACATCCTGAAAACGGAGGGTTGGCCAGCCCAACGTGGGCTTTAGTTTTCTCAATCTCTCTCTCTCTCTTTCTTACTTTCTCTCGTTCTTTTTTTCTTTCTCTTTCTCTCTCTCCGTCTCTTTCTTTCTATTCCTCTTTCTCTTTCTTTCTCTCTTTCTTTTATGCATCACAGAAAGCTGCTCCTTGATTTTAAAGACATTTTTGTACATACTTTACATAATACAAAAGTATGAACCTGTGTCCCCAATAGAAGGTATTTTCAGTTCTTCACTCAATTTTTCTTTAGAAACAAATAGAACACAAGCCCTAGAGGTACAGCATATGTAGAAAGTTTTTATTCTTTTACAAAATAAAAGCATTTGCAACATCTTACACCTAGTATAATTCAGATGAGCAGTTTATGTTCATATATTTGCCTGGTTGTTAAGAGGCACGTCACACAAGAAAGCTTTAAAAAGTTGGTGGAAAATGGACTGGAAAGACAATGGGAATTTCCCATGAATGATTGTACACATCTATTTATCAACCATCTACCTTCTCCCTACCTACTTAACTACATACCTGCTACCTACTATAGACCATTGTCATCCATCACCCAACCACTCACTACCATCCATCATCCATCCATCCGTTCATAGATCCAGTCATCTATCATTTCTATCTATCTATCATCTATCTTCCATCTATCCGTTCATTATCCATGGCTGTCAATTGGTCTACCTACTTATATACTATCCATCCATCCATTCATCTGCTCACCCACCCACTTACCTACCTACGAGTCTATTTACCTCTCTACCTACTTATCTATCTATGTGTCTATCTATCTATCATCATCATGATCGTCATCTATTGATGCTGGTATACTTATCACAAGAGTTAGTAAGCATTATTTTTTGAACTACAAAGTCTTTTTTGGAACAAGAGATTTGTTGACTGCAATTTTTGTTTGTTTGTTTTTTGGGGCATCACTGCTCTCCAGTGGTGGGAGTAGGAGGCCCAGCCCCACTGCTGGAATTGAACCTCCGTCCCAGTGGGCCGCAGTCCCGCGCACAACCACTACACCACCGGGGCTCAGCCCTGCAATGTTCTTTTATTCTTCCTTTTATCTTGATGTAACCTTTCTTTTTCTTTCTTTCTCTCTTTCTAAGAGGACAATGCCATGCACATATCTTATCTGAAATTGTCGGCATAGTTTGTGAATCGCATTTGTTACTAAGAGAAAGAAAGGTCTACTGAATGCTAGGAATTGCAGACCCATTTAGAGGATTTTACTCAAGGGGGGCTCCCATATCTACCTCTGAATGAATGGTCACTGGGCAGGCAGAGGAGCTGGTAGGTGGGAAGTGCCACAGTCCTTTACCCGTGTCAGCTGTTCCTTGGAGAGCTGAGTTCCTCAGTAGCAATGCCTAGGCTGCTTTGAGTCTCAAGTCCTGAAATGCTGTCTCTTTCTTCCAAGGCCTCCCCCACCTACGATGTCGTGCATCAGCTGGAGTACCTTGATATGGTGATGAATGAAACACTCAGACTCTACCCCATCGCCGGCAGGATCGAGAGGATCTGTAAGAAGGATGTTGAGATCGGTGGACTGATGATTCCTAAGGGGACAGTGGTGATGGTGCCAGCCTTTGCTCTTCAGCGAGACCCAGAATACTGGCCAGAGCCCGAGAAATTCCTCCCTGAAAGGTACAGGATAGGTCACGAGGAACAGGACCTCAGACCCAGGGTGGTGTGGCACATTCTGACACGTCTTAGTGCTGATGACAAGTCTGTGACTACAACCCCTTGCTCATAGATCTGTTTATTCTTAGAAGCACTGCTCTTATTTCAAAAAAAATATCCTTGCTGTCAAAGTTTTACAAATCATAGACCAGGAAACAAACACACAAACTCCAAGTTGCACACATCCATAATCCCAACACATTAAGAGAGTCCTCATTATTAATATAATGAATGTGTTAAGGACTTTCTTTTTCTCAGCACGCATGGATTTTAAAGAGTCGAATGCTATCATATTTTATTTGGTCCTGACTTTATGAGCAGGATTTTAACAGTATTTCATGCTACCAGAGTGGTAAGCACATCATCATTTTTTATTTTTGGACTTATGTTCTAGAATTTATTTAACGACTCTCTTGCTTGATTTCTCTTTTTTTCTGCTCATCCGTGCTGTGCTCTTAGCGTTCTGAATTCGCTGTCGACTTTAGGAAGCGCTGATACACCCTGTGTGGACAATATAGAGACCCACACCCAAACTCCCCGCCATCAAATCAGTGCTGACGCAGGATGACCCCCTGGGAACTTCCAGGATTGTAATTTTTTTGCAGGTGTCGAAAGCCCAGCCCTTTTCCGCAGTAGCTGCTGGTAGTTTTGAACTCCTGACCACGTAGGCGATAGCCCAGTAGATACCCACTACACCACAGGGTTCCTGACAATACTTCTAGAAAGACTGAATCAAAGAAGACGAAATCCTTTGTCTCCTAGACCAGAGAGCTTTGATGAGGCCTACCATCTTGGCAGCTCCACGCGCAGGCGTCCTCAAACCACGGCCCGCGGGCCACATGCGGCCCGCCGAGGACACTTATCCAGCCTGCCGGTTGTTTTTGCCACTGCTGCATCCTGGGCCTGCAGTGAATTTGTTCATAGTCTTTTTTTTTTTTAAAAACTTTAATCCGGCCCTCCAGGGGTCTGAGGAACAGTGAACAAGCACCCTATTTAAAAAGTTTGAGAATACCTGCCTTACAGCTTCATGAACATAAACCCAGAGACCGTTCACTTTCCTTCTTCCTCATTCATTCAATCATCAAACTGTTGCTAAGTGTTTACCCATGTGGTATGGATTGCACCATATAATAAGACCTTCAAATGTAAAAAAGAGAAAAAAAAGAGGAAAAACCAAAACACAAACTGTCCAGTATGAAGAATTTTTGACCTGTGACCAAGTCTACACACTATGAATGCACCCATGTGTCCATCAACAGCCTCCAAACCATCAACCCATGACTGATGTTCCAGTTCCCTTGTTATGATGCCCTTCTCCTTAATCCTATGTTATATTGAAACACATCACATTATTTAGCAGTAGAGGATTCTATGCTTTAGATGATTTAGAATGGACTCTTAGCTATGAGGTGTCTTAGGGGAAGAAACACCCTCATTAATACAAAACCATTTTCATTCCCTTCATTCAGTGTTGTTTACTTTCAGGCCATTCAATGGTAACAATCGGTTTGGAATGACAGTGAGTTAGCCATGAAAGAATTCATAGTCTGGTGGAGCAAGCAAAGAAGGAAGCCAGGGGAAGTGTTAGATAGTGAAGGATCATCAAATTGTGAGCTCGGAGGGAGCTTCGTCTGTGGGATGAAGAAGGGGGGAGGGGAGGAAAAAGAAGTGTCGGGGGAGGGTCAGGAAGAGGCGGAGGAGAAAGGGGAGGAAGAAGGGAAGAGGTGGAAGAGGAGGAGTGGGAGTAGCAGAAGAAGAGTCATGAGAGATTATATCAAAAACAGAGCGAGGAGAGAAGCGAGAAATAGCATGACGACGTGGGAGAGATTGTCTCCTGCTTCCTCCCGGAATGAGAGAACAACTAGTACCCAGGTGAGCTGAGTCAGGAGCCTACTTGTGCTTCCGTGAGCCTTATTCCCAGTGCCTCTCATAGAGTTAAAAGTCTCACCACCTTGAGTATCATCGTAACGTTTACAGGCACATTTTTATTTTAAACAGGATTAGTCTTATCTGTAGAACAAGACTGTCAGCTCCTTTAGGGAAAGGGACAAGGGGTGCACCTGTAACTTACAATCCTGAAAGCAGAATTCTTAAAGCCCCGCAGGATCTCAGCAAATGGTCTGTGGAAGTACCGGCCATGCTATCAGTAGAGCAGGGAGAACAGAACATACGCAGCTTTGGGATTTTTAACGAGTTATTAACTTGCTTTCTCTTGCAATTGCGGAACCAGGTTCAGTAAGGAGAACAAGGACAACATAGACCCTTACCTGTACCTGCCCTTTGGAACTGGACCCCGAAACTGCATCGGCATGAGGTTTGCGCTCATGAACATGAAGCTCGCAGTCATCAGAATCCTTCAGGAGTTCTCTGTCAAACCTTGTAAAGAGACACAGGTCAGACAGTCCCCCGCTCTGCACAAATACGGTTCTCTTGGGGGTGTTCTAAACTGAGGGATAGCGGTAAAACTTGACACATTCATATTTTGATAAGGTGGTCTATTGGCCATAGAATCTACTGGAAGCCAGCTGTGAAGGTTCAGGGCCTTTGATCTCTGGAGTTCTCAGTGGGTGGCTTGACAAAGACCACAGTGTCCAGATCACATGGAGCCAAGGGAGATAAGGAGGATGGGATGGCTGATTAATCGTCCATGTGAACAAAGCAAACTGGCAAACTCTCCTCAAGCCCATTAGAAAGACAGGCGTGTTGTGCAACATCGTGGGGCAGAGCGATGGCGTTGCGCTTGAATGGCGCTCTCTTCCGGAAGCATTCTCAGCATCACCTTTGTGACAGTGGTTCTCGGCCACCATGTGTACACTGGCGTCAACAGGAGACTAACTGCCGTATATACTTGATTATAAACGGACCCGACATTTTCAAATGAAAATGTTCAGGTCAGCTCATACTTGAGTATATATGGTAAATTCCAGTGCCTCGTCCAACTTGAATTTCAAATCGTGTTGGCCAGGTGTGGCTTTAAAAGTTCACCCATGCATTCTCCTGTGTGGCCGAGGTTGAGAACCACTGGTTCAAGCAAAGAGTTTGCTGCCAGATGTAGACTATTCCTGTGATCCAGGGCCCCTGGTGGCATCACCTCTTTTCCAGGATCTCCAGCTTTGATAAGCTGGCCTCCTTGTACACCCGAGATTAACATCGCAAAAAGGAGGTTGAGACGGTTTCATTTCACTGTGGTTTTAGGTCAGATGTGTAGGCATCCTGTGGGCATGTACACAAAAGGGGGTTTAGAACTGAGAGCAGGCAGACCTCTGGCACACCCACAACGGGGCAGTATCCCGGATAAAAAGTGTAGTGTTGGTTGTGGTCACACTGGAGCGGCAGTTCACTCAAGAACTGCAACTCTCTGTTGGCAACAGGCCTGTACCCCATGAGCGTTTCATAATTTACATGACCTTTGGAAGCCATGCGGAGGCATTAGAAAACAAACCCTCTTCCCATCCTTAAACTGAATCCAAGGGGAGGCGTATCTGAGCTCTCTGGAAGTCAGAGAATTAGAGTCCATAGAATTAGAATGTATCAGATCTGCTTCTGATGACCTCACGAGTTTCCGCATACACAAAGCCAACTTTACATGTCTTTTAAAAAGTAATGTGAAAGAATGCATATGAACATAAAGCAAGAAACCAAAGTTGCTGCCATCAAGTCTGTGCTGACTCATATGGACCCTATAGGACAGAGTGGAACTCCCCCTGTGAGTTTCTGAGACTGGAGTTCTTTATGGGAATCAAAAACCCTGTCTTTCTTCTTTTAGTGGACTGGTTGTGGACTGATTGTTTCAAACTGCTGACCACTATATAACTGCTATATCACCAGGGATCATCTCTTTTGGTGGGGGCATCACTGCCGTCTGGTGGGAGTAGGAGGCCCAGCCTTGCTCCTGGAGAGCTGCTGCTGGATTTGAACTGCCAAGCCAGTGGGCCGCAGTCCTGCACAACCACTACGCCACCGGGCCTCAGCCCCAGGGATCATTTAAAAAAATCTTTAAATTTTACTCATACCATAATTTAAATGCAAAATAGCCCAAACCTACTTGGTTTGCTTTGTCGCTATTTAGCTGAGTGAATAGATGGATGGATACTTTTCCCTTCCACCCTTGACAGAGCTGATAGATGGTAGAAAGAAAGGCACATGAGGGCAAAATAGTGTTCAAATGCCTTTAGAGCAGCATGGTCCTTATTTTGTCTACTTTGTGTTTGCCAATGCTTCCGTTATTGGTTCTCAGGATGCCTGTTTCACTGTTGCAGATCCCCATAAAAATAGGGAAGGAGCCAATCTTATCACCGGAAGTACCTGTTGTTATAATGTTTGAGTCAAGAGATGGAACCCTAAGTGGAACCTAAGACCTTCATCTACGTTCTTCACGGAAGCTTTCAGCAATAATAGACCTCAGTGGATTATGAATCGAATCCAGAAATGAAGATGGGCAGAACCTACTGGACTTAATGAACGACTATGTATTTTGAACATGCTTTTCATTTTCTTAGTGTCCACATAAGATATCATATGAAACGACAAGAAGGGGCTGAGCCCCGGTGGTGTAGTGGTGCACGGGACTGTGGCCCACTGGAGTGGAGGTTCAATTCCAGCAGCAGCTCCACAGGAGCAAAGGCTGGGCTTCCTACTCCCACCACCAGAGGGCAGTGATGCCCCCTCCCAAAAAACCCCAAAACAAAAAACGACAAGAAGACACAGAACTCCGCCATCAAGTTGATTTTGACTCATAGTGACCCTGTAGGACTGAGTCGAACAGTCCCTGTGGGCTTCCAAGACTGAAATTCTTTCCGGAAGTAGAACAGAGTATAATGTATTATGTCATATTAAGGTGGTGATTAAATCAGTACCAGATGTGGAAACTCAGCTTGCCTTCTCATATATATTTGTCTGTGTGTTTGCGTGCGTGCCTGGTTACTCGTGATAGATCTGTCATTTATAGCGACGTATTGATTGTCTATCATTTATTTGTTGTCTGTTTGCCCAAGGAGCCCCAGGATTCCAGGGTTCTTGTATATGAATCTTTCCAACTTATGAATATATATGTGAGAGAGCTCTCAGAGGACCCCAAGACTTCTGTTTGTACCTCATGAGCGACTGCAAGCTATCATTACTCACCTACACCCCGTTGACCCCAGAATTAGGAGGAAATAATAGCCAGTGTTTTGGGATGGTGTGTTATGCCACAATAGACAACGGGAGCCTCTCCTCTTCAGGTGGAGTGAAGTGTCCAGAAGGCAGAAGAGACACGAGAAGTAGGGCGGGGGCTGGAGGAGGTAAATGAGATTCCATAAATCACAGGAATTGGCAGTGAGGTGGCACATCCATCAAGAAGGGAGAATGCTGAGGTCTGAGCAGTGGTGAGCTTCGGCTGGGACCTCAGTGCTGGGAAGAAAATGGGAAGGGGAAAGGTGCTGACAGCATGGAGCACCCATCATTTGGGGGATTGATGTGTTGTCAATTGTTGGTGCGTCCCAACCTTCCTGTAACCTGAGAGACCGGGGTGAATGTTGATTGTAGCAGCTGGCTTCCCAGAGAACCTCTGCTGGCTCTCACATCTCCGTGTAGTCCTTCCACAGGACTCGGGCCGCCTTTGCAACGAGTAGGATGTTGTGGAGAGGATGGTGCGTGATTTCTCAGGCTGGGTCACCCAAGGCATTGTCTCCCTCACCTTCTTCCCGCTGGGATTCTTCCCTCTGGGGAAACCAGCTGCCATGACAGCCCCATGACCAGATCCTCGGCCCAAACGAGTCTTATCTTGTCCGGCACACAAACAAGCCATCTTTGAGATGGTGCCTCATTCAAGCCTTCATGCTGATTGAATCCCAGACAGTGTCTTGACTAGCGATTCTGAAGAGACCCCAAAGTTAGAACCACCTACTTACCCAAGTCCACTGCCTTTGACCGATTTCAACGTATGCAGTCCCGTAGGAGAGAGTCCAGCTGCCTGGAGCGTTTCCAAGGTAATAAATCTTGATGAAAGCAGAATAACCCATCTCTCCCCGCCCCTCCCATGGAGCAGCTGCTGGATTCCATTGTCTGGCCTTCCCTTTAGCAGAAATGGTATAACTTCTGTGCTCCAGACTTCCTCCACCCAGCTAAACTACATGTATGAGTCCTGACCAAAATAAATTGAGATATAAAGATACTGTTTAATGCACTCAACTTTGGGATAGCTTGTTACAGAGAAATAGATATGTCACCTAGGAGCAGAGGCACAGAAGGATCATCTTGGATTGCTACAGCTGAGAACTCTGAAGAGTACCCTGGTTTATGTCTGTCATGGGCTGAACTTGCTGGTCAAGGGAGAGGCTTGTGTTATAGTTTGTGCGCATGTGTACAGCATCTCTTCTTCTTCTTCGAGGGTGAGCTCCTGAGCCATTGCAGGCAGTTGATTAAGGTAAGCTTAGTCTGAGGTGAGGCCAGGAACCCAGCCCTTCTCTCCCTTTCACCTTTCCCCTGAGATGTACATGACCCCTGGTATACTGAAAGTCCCCAGAGATGCTCAGAATTACAACCACACCAAAATTTCAAGGATTTATGCAACATGCTGATTTGAGTAAAGGCGAAGTCCCAAAATGTGGATGTCCATGGTTGTTCCCATCCCATTTGAATTGAATTCAGTGTCCCCACATTCGGGTGCTTACTCTCTGCCCTGCATGGATGAGCAAGACCCGGGTTGCCATCATTCCTGTGTGCACCTTTCCACCACACCCCCACCTCCCATGATGACGTAAGACACACACATACACACACGTGTCCCGTTACTACGTGAAAGGAAAACAAGAGAAACAGAGAAGCGGAGAAAGAGGGATTTCAAAAGAGAACAACAGTTTGCGCTCAGAAATGGTTGTGTTTGAGCAGGACAGGAAAGTTTTCAGAAAGCTGAAGTTGGCCCTCTGTTCAGTAAACAAATTGAATAAATAAAATCAAGAAGGGGAGAAGCTTCCAGAACAAGCAAAGGGCTTTGAAACACCTTCCGTGGTGTTTACCTACAGCATGTGATTGGGTCGTTAGGGTTGGGAGGGGATTGTTGACACACAGCTCCAAAACAAAACAAAACAAAGCAAAACAAAACAAACAAACAGCCTCTGCCTTTGAGGTGATGATGACTCATAGATGCCCTGTGGGACAAGGTCCACTGGCCTCTGAGCTTCCAAGACGATGACTCTTTATGGGAGGAGAAGCAGCTGGTAATCTTGAACTGTGGACTTTGTGGATTGTAGCCCACTGAGAAGCCAACCACCACACCCCCAGACCAGGGGGAGGGAGGGGAAGGGGGAGGCCATGGGAGGGAGAAGTGAATGCACTCATCCCCTGATGTCACCCCACTTTTGCTAAGAGAGCATTTCGGGCTAAGAAGATGGAGGAATGATTAGCTTTGACTAATGACTTCTTTCACGCGCAGGTCTCAACCCAAGGATCCTGGGGTGGCGTCCTGTGTTACACGTCTGGACAGCAGTGTGAAGGCAGTGGCAGCTCCTCGGGAGAAAGGAGAGGCTTTCTATAGTGTAAAAACGTCTAGCCGCGGAGACCCCCGAGAGAGCGGCTCTGCTCTCCCTGTCTTACAGGTCACTCTGAACCGAATCTGTTGCCTGGCAATGAGTCTGCTCTCCACTGAGGTGAGTCGGGGCTCGCTTGAGTTCATTGTGTATCAACAAGTCAGTGAGGACCTTTGAGGACTCTCAGCCACAAAGCAGCGTTTTCATAACAAACCCTTCCAGAACGTTCTTTTTCCATGGCAGGGTCCTGCGCCCCCACACCATACCCACACCCAGTCTTCTGCTATCTTTGGTCACAGAGTAGGGAAGAATTGTCAAGTGGAGGGATGATAAGAGAGAAGGACACGAGTCAGGGATGGAAAATGATTTGATTCCTAAGTGTTTCCCCTACACCTTGGTCCTCTCCTGCCACCTGTCCTCCTTCCTGGAATTGGGAGTGTGGGGCCCTCCTCTCCCCTTGACCAGTGTTAGAAAGCCTTGGATGTTCTCGACAAGCTCCTGACTGTCGTGAGAATCGACTCCAGCTCCACACGAGCACACACTCAACCTTCAGGAGTTCCGTCAATGCAGGGGATTATTATTAATCTCCCACTGACCTCTCAGTACTGAAGAAGAAGAAAAAAATCACTCCCTTTGGAGTTTCCATGGCAAAGAGATTGGCGGCTGTGACCCTCATGTCCTCAATCCCGACTCCCTTTTCCCAGCTGGATCCAAAGTTCTGCCCCTAAGAATTGAAATCATCCCTGGGGTTTATTATTACTTGTTTGGTGTCACCAGAAATCAGAGGGCACCAGCCTGCTCTGAATCAGGCACGTATTTGTTTTGTTTGGCGAATCAACCAAAGCAAGCTCACCGCAGCTCATTGCGACCTATAGCACAGACTAGAACTGTCCCTGAGGGTTTCTGAGACTGGAACTCTTCATGGGACTAGAAAGCCTCGTCTTTCTCCCATGGAACGACTGGTGGTTTTGAACTGCTGACTTTGTGGATTGCAGTCCAACACATATCCACGGCTCCATCAGTGCTCATAGAACATTTAAAACCATTGATCACCCTTTTATAGCCAACAGTGAGGAGTCAAGAGTGCTAATAGCAAAAAACAACCAAACAAAAGATAACAACAACAACAAAACAGACTCCAAGTTTCAGAGTTATTTTTCTTCTCTCTTTAACGCAGAAGACCAAGTCATGCTGGGACTGCATGTCTACCTGCTCACAGAGATGCTCACCCACTTGTTGGTCCACTCCAGGGACCTGAATTCCTATCGTCTCTGAAACACCTTGTCTGAGAATGGCAGGAATCAAACCTTCCCCAGTCTCTTCTGGGAATTTGGGAGCCACGTGGAAGGGGTCTGGGGCGTGCTGGCTGGTGGGGCATGTTTGTGTCCTTCCTGAAACCAGAGCACACCTAAGAGGTGATTGCTGCCTCCAGCTGTTGGCCACCCCAGGTGTTACAATGAAGCCGAAGTGCCCCATGTGGTTTTCTCAGCTGCCATCTTGACAGAGGATTCCCCGGGTGGTGTAAATTGTTAAGTGCTCCACTGTTAGTAGAGAGGCTGGTGGTCTCAAACCAACCAGAACTGGCTGGAAAGAAGGGTCTGGCAAGTCACAGACAAGAAAGCCCTTTGGAACACATGTCTCCTTTGCACACCAGGGGTCACCAGGACTCAGCATGGATGGACAACGGTCGTCTTATGGAGACTGTTGATGCCACCCAGGGTCCTGTGCTGCTCCTGGTGCTGTCGGGTCATCTTGCTGCTCTCTCTCATAGCAGCTGCGTGGGATAGAGTCGAAGGGATCTGGGGGTTCCTCAAGCGTTGACCTTCCAGATGAAGATTGTGGAGCCTTCTGGGTGGGTTTCAACCACCAATCTTTCAGTTGTCAGCCAAGTGTTTCTCTCAGCTTGGAAAGCACCCCAAACAACAAGGGCTCACCGTGAGGAAGCTGCAGGGCAGGGCAATGCCTGGGAGCTGGTGGGATGACAGCAGTCACCACAAGAAGAAGCTTGCTTGGAAAACCTGCAGAGTCATCCGATCAAAGGACTCAGGAAGATGAGAACAAATCTGTAGAACAAATCTGTAAAACAAAAAATCCAGAGGTCAAAGGACGCTGTCTCCAGTGTGTTGGCTAAGCATGATTCCACTCAAGAGGCAACTTAGGAAAGTGTTTGTTTGCCCCCCACGTCCCCATTTCTACTGGTACTCTGCCCCCCAGAAAAGATTGCTGGGTCCGCGTTGGTTTGTTTGCGTTCCCTCTTTCTCTTGTGTAAAAGGAAGGTCCAGGACAGTCAAGGGAGCACGTGCAGTTGACACCCAGCAATTAGCTTGTTCACTGCGAGACAATGAATCAGCGCCACCGGACTGAGTATGGCATTGTCTCCGTCTCCTACGTGGTGGTAGCTTCTGCATGGTCGTGGGAACGTAGATCATGGTTGCTTTCTTTGATCCCTATACCACCCAGCAATGTCACAGTCACTTATATAGGGCTGGTGATGGGATAAGGAATGCTGGTGCCTCTTGAGGGAAGTGTTAAGATATTAATTGGAAGGTTGGAAGTTCAAGTCCACCAGTCGCGTCGAGGGAGCGAGGTGAGCCAGACTGTGTCTATGGATATTTGCAGCCGGATGGAACAAGTCGAGCTGTATGTTACACGCTCACAATGAGAAGGCATCAATGTAGCGGTTGGGTGAGGCAAGCATCGTTTTCTGAGTCTTTTGGGAGGACATACCTGAGAAAACTGGGGTTCTTGACAACTACTCAACCACAAATGTTCCAGACTCTTAAAATAAAGCAGAGAGGTTTACTGAGAGGTACATGCTGTGTGTACAGGAGAGACACAGAGGCCACAGGTAATATGAAATGCCCTAGAGATGCAGGTTTTAAAACAAGAAGGCTAACTAACATGGCCACCACCACAAAACAGACCCCTCTTCCATATCACTTGGTCTGTGTTTGAGTACATTCTCCCTGAGGCCAGCATCGTATCAGGGAACAGTCTCCACATGCACCTTGGAAGCAAAGATAACCACATTTGTTGGCAAACTCAAACCGGTTTGCTCAAGAATCGTGTTCAGGCTTCACCAGTAGAGACAGTGGTTTGAGACAAACGGAGGCAGATGCAGGCCTAAGTCTGTCATTTTCGTTACGCTCCTCAGTTTTTGAGTGCTTCCTGGTGGTCGCTAGAAAGTCTTCCTATTAAGAAACATGTTCACACATACACAGACTTAGAAAGCACTCCACTGAGCAAAATTAGTACATCGCAAAAGGGAAATCCTTATGCAAAAGAACTTAATCTCTTTTAAGAAGAGTAATTGGATATACAGCTACCAAGGAGGCAGGGCCGCCACTTGGCTGTCATCTGTTACCACTCGTCTGCCTGTTGTATTATGGTGGTTGGTTTGTGAGCTGCTGTGATGCTGGAAGCAATGACACTGGTATTTCAAATGCCAGCAGGGTTATTCAAAGTGAACCAGCTTCAGTGTAGCCTCTAGACGAAGAACAGGCTATTCTGAAGGAACAGACATCCCCTTCTGAGGGATTAGCCACCGACAACCTTAGGAATGGCATAGAATCCTTTTCAGATACTGGCATCTTCGTGACTAGAAGCAGAATATTGTCAAAGATAGTGCCTGAAGCTAAGTCCTTGTGGCAGTCATGGACGCTGGTGTCAATTTCATGATTGGTAGTGTAGGGGTGAAGTCTAACCTGTCAATCTGGAGATAGCCAATGAGACCTCTATGTGGGCCTGGCTTTCTCCTGAGAATTCTAGGAAATCCAGTCATGGAGGTGAGAGACTCACAAGGCACAAGGCTCACTCCCTGGGAGACATTGCAGCTGACGAGACACATGGCAGTGTGTCGACAGACCCTGAACCCTGATAATTGGAGGAGCCACAGGCAGACCCCTGCCAGCGCTGAGATACTTCTACCGCCACTGAACACACAAGACTCTGCACCCACTGGCTTGTGATTGTCTTGGTTATTGCACATGTTTCGTGAGTCTGAAGAGAACTTAAGAATTGTATCAGACATAGGGGCTAATATCAGACTTCTGGACTTTGACTGGACTGGGTTGGGATGCTTTCTCAATGTTCCATTCCTCTTGTATATAAATCTCTTCCTTATATACATATGAGTGTTTTAAAATTAGTTTCTCTAGTCTACCTGGACTAACACAATCCCTTAGGTCAGAAGACATTCAAAATATGCCTGAGCAAGAGTTGTTTTCTCAAAGTAAAGTTGGCCACCATGGCGTGGTTGGCATAAAAACTGTGGGGAAAAAACCTACAGAACCTTCATTTGCTGATGGTGCACAACTCAAAATGAGAAGAAAGAGCTGCAAACATCAATTAATAATTTGAATGTGGAATGTAAAGTATGAATCCAAGAAAACAGAAAGTTCTCAATAATGTTTTGGAACACATAGACATAGACATTCTAGGTATTAGTGAGCAAAAATGTACTGGGCATTTGAATCAGAAAATCTTATGATTTACTATGGTGGGAATGATAAATTCAAGAGGAATCATGTCATTCCAAGATCTATCCTGAAATACAATGCTGTCTGTGATAGGATAATGTCTCTCTACATGCAAAGAAATCCAGTCAATGAAACTATAATTCAAATTTATGCACCAACAGCTAAGGCTATGGATAAAGAAATGGAAAAATTTGACCAAAGTCAGTCTGAAATTGGTCAAACATGCAATCAAGTCCCATTGATAATTATTGGCCATAGGAATGCAAAAGTTGGGAAAAAGAAGGAAAGAATAATAGTTGAAAAATATGATTTTGGAGACAGAAACAAAGATAGAGATCATTTAATAGAATTTTTCAAGACCAACAAGTTTACCACAATAGCTTTTTTTCAGTAACACAAATGGTAGCTGTACATTAGCTCTTGTTTCCCATAGAAACCAAATCAACTATGTCTATGGGAAGATATGATGGAGGAACCCAATCTCCATAGCTAAAACCAGGTCAGAAGCTGACTGTGGAACACATCATCAATTTTTCATAGATTGAAGCTAACGGAAATGAAAACAAATCCATGAGAGCTAAAATACAACCTGTGTCTATCCCACCTGACTTTAGAGACCATCTCAAGAATAGATCTGACCCACTGAACGTGACAGACTGAAAGCTAGAGAAGGTGCTGGATGACATCAAGAAGACTGCACACTCCCCCTTCTACAGTGCTCCACGTGGCTGGGAGAGTTCCCACCCGGCCTACAGGTGCCTGGCGGAACTTCCTCCTGCCCGCTCCATCGCTCCACATCACTTCAAGAATCCCTGCCAGATCCCCTCTGGGGTGCTCCCCGCCATTTAGGGAAACCCTGTCCATTCTCCACTGTGCTTGACACTGCAGCGGATAAGCAGTTAGCAAGTATCTCCAGCAATCATAACAAAACCAGGAGAAACAAATGCAATCAGAAGCATTCCTGAACCTAAGGACATGCATAGAAGAAGCAGACGTTGATCTACCGCAAAAAGAACTCTTCAGAATGCTTGCATTGATACAAGATATGAGGGAAGCAATACAGAAGAAGAGTGAAAGGATAGAGAAGATGAAAACCACACACCAAAGGGAAGTACCAGAGATAAGGGACATGTAACAAAAGCCAATTACATTAACAGATATCACCAACTGCGGTATCTATCTACATAATCTGGTGTCAATTTGAGGATTCAGAGTCAAGGGATGTAGTCAATCCCTGTGAATCAGGTCATGGTCAATGAGGCCTCTGTGTGGGCATGACTTTCTCCTGAGGATTCTGGGAATTCCTGTCTTCCTCCGTGGAGGCGGGAGGCACTCTTTCTTTCTTGGCTCACCACCTGACGAGACTTCCCTGTGAAGAAGACACATGGAAAGAGGCTGTTGGAGCCAGAACTCTGGAGCCAAAGAAACCATGTGGAGAACCCTGCCATCACTGAGAAGCTTACACCACCACTGGATCCACAAGACTTCCCACTCATTGACCTGTGATCTTCCTGCATTCAGCATCATTGTATGTGTTTTGGGAGTCTGAAGATGACTTTATAGACTGATATCAGACATATGGGCTAATATTGGACTTATGTACTTGATCTGCACTGGACTGGGATGATTACTCAATATTTAATTGCTCTTGTCTATAAAGTGCTTTCTTATCCACATATGAGTGTGCCTATGAATTTGTTTCTCTAGTCTACCTGAATAACACACTAACAGACTAGAAGAAGCAGAGAACCATACCAGTGACCTTGAGAACAACCAGGCAGACTTCAAAAAAACCAGAAAGACAGTCAAGCAAGTTAATTAAGAAAGCCGAAGACAACCTAAGAGCAAAATCTGATACCATGAAGAGGAACAACATTCATATAATTGGATTACTAGAACAAGACATAACCAAGAAGGCAACTGCAAAAAAAGTTTCCTTCCTGGAAGAAAACTTCCCTAGAGCAACGAAAGAGAATCAGGCAACCATTCACGAAGCAGAGAGAACACCAGTTAGACTGAATCCCAGGAAGTTACCAAAGCACTAATAGGTAAACTATCCAACTTTGAGGAAAAGGAGAAAATCTTAAGGGCAATGAGGGACAAAAAGACAGTCACCTTTAAAGGTACTCAGAGAAGAACATGCTCATACCTTATCAGCAAACATCATGTAGAAGAAGAGAGAGGGGAGTAACACAAGTTGACAGAGAAAAACGACAACTCCCAAATTGCTTACCCCACCAAACTATTTATCAAGATAGAGAAGTATGAATCTACTTTGACAAGGAAAATCTCAAAGAATACATTAAAAGAAACCTAGTTCTACCAAAAAATTCTTACTGACCCACTATGGCCAAAAAAATTACATGCACCAAGCACAAATAGGAGACCATCACATAGAGAAACTCCACCCAGAGACCAACACATCAAAAACAGTCCCCAAGATAACATTAGCTCAACAGTGAAAAGGAAGCAAGAATGAACGCTCCCCTCCCACAATGCAATGATAAGAAGAGATATAGATAAATATCCAGCATAAAAGGTTTGAGATGACATCAGCGTCCACAGATGGATGTAATAACACTGAATGTCAATAGACTGAACTCACCCATTAAGAGACAAATCAGAAGGGCTTAGAAAACACAATCCACCTCTCCGTTATTTACAAATGACACATCTCAAGTTTGCAGACAAAAGTGGCTGAGAATTAAAGGCTGGTGAAAAATATACCAAGCAAACAGCAACTCCAAGAAAGAAAGGGTGACAATCGTAATCGCTGAGAAAACTGATCTCACGGTGCAAGCCATAACAAGAGACACGAAGGGTCACTACATAATGCTCCAGGGAACTGTAGCCCAAGAACCAGTGAGCGTAATACACAGATATGCACCCGACGAGAAGCCTGCAAAATTCATAAATCAAGCACTACAAAAGAGGGGAGAAGAAATCACAGGCTCAACAGTTGTAGTAGGGTGATTTTAATATACCGCACACTGAGAAAGATAGATGACAAGGAAAGAAGCCTAACAAGGAAGTTACAAACCTCATCTCTATAATTAACTGACTTGATCTAATAGATAATTTTAAAGCTCTTCACCCATTTGCAAAAAAGTTCACATTTTTTTCAAGCATGCATGGCCCATATTTGAAGATAGACCACATGCTAGGACACAAGTCTTGCCTGAGTAAATTCAAGCACACAGAGATCACTCAAACTACCCTCTTGGACTACAACCTAATAAGGCTGGAAATTAACAAAAGGACAGTTAACTAAACAAGGGCAAATATTTGGAAGAAGAATTCCTTACTGAAAGATGAGTGTGTCCTGATCCAGATCAAAGATGAAATTAGGAAGCTTTTAGAAACCAATGAGAATGCAACACATCCAAACCTGTGGGAGACAACAAAAGCAGTTATCACAGGAAGCTTGATAGCAATAAGTGAACACATGAAAAATGAAGAGAGACTTATGATTGATATTCCCAAAGCCTCCAGCAATTAGAGCAGAGTTGACAGAATAATCTCACTCATAACAAAAGTAAAGAAATAATAAAAATCAAGTCAGAGATTAAGTGGGAAAACAAGAAAATGACACAAAAAAGCAATGTAGCAAAAAGGATTACCAGACTTGATAGACTGTTGGGAAATTTAAACAAAAAAAGGAAAGAACAAACATTAATATCCAGGATGAGAAATGAAATGGGGGAAAATTACAATGGATCCAAATGAAAATATGAAGTTAATTACACAATACTACGAAGACCTTTACTTCATTGAATTCAACAACTTGAAAGACATGGACAAATACTTGGGAAAAATAATACCTCCATAGATTATCCCAGATGGATGTCAAGAACCTCAACAGACCCAAAAGAGTATGAGAAGAAAGTAAGATTATGAAGGTGATACCACCTAATGGCTTCACAGGAGAATTTTACCAAGCATTCAGGGGAGAACTTACACACAAACTCTTCCAGAACGTAGAAAAGGATGCTAAACTCTTTTTATGAAGCTAATATAGTAGTGATACCTAAAGTATTCAAGAATCCATGGAAATTGAAAACTTGAGAATGATATTTCTAATGAACCCTGATGCAAAGATCCTTAAAATATTGGCCAATAGAATGCAAAAGTATATAAAATGAATAATTCATCATGATCAAGTTGGATTCATTCCAGGGACACAGGAATGGTTCAATGTCTGAAAGTCCACCAACAGTATATGCTACATTGATAAGATAAAGGATAAAAGCCACCCGATAACATTGATAGACTGGAAAAGCTTTCGACAACATCCAACACCCATTCCTGTTTAAGACACTCAAGAAGATAGGAATGGGAGGAAAATTCCTCGCTCTCATACAAGCCATAAATGAAAAGCCAACAGTCAGTGGAGTAGTCAATATAGAAAAGACAAAAACATCCCCACTGAAAAGGGGAACGAGACAAGGATCCCCCTCATCCTCTCTTTTATTCAACGTCATACAGGAAGTCCTAGCTCAGAGCATGAGGCAAAGGAAAGACATGGAAGGAATGTATCTGGGGAAAGAAGAGGTGAAACTATCCTTATTTGCAGAAGATAGGATTTTACATATTGAAAACCCAAAAGCTCCACAAGAGGAGTGAGTGCTGGAAGTGATAGAGGACTCTGACAGAGTGAAAAGATGCAAGATCAACAAACAGAAATCCATTGGGTTACCAGATACACTGGAGGAGATCACGGAAGAGGAGATAAAAAACGTAGTGCACTTCCCAATAGAAAAGCACAATTGAAGTATCTAGGGCAGGGGTGCTCAACTCGTTGATGGCGATCTATTAGTTAACCACAAATGTAGTCTTGGTAGATCACCTGGCATTAAAAAGACAGGGCAGGCTCCAGTTAGGGTGCAGGTTGGTGTTAGACTTAAGGTTCGGGTTAGACTTAGAGCTAGGTCGATCAAGATGGATGTATATTGCACCCCAGATCTAGGGGTATACCTGGCCTCCCAAAAAATCTGTATAAGGAAAACGACAAAACACTGTTACAAGAAATCAAAAGTTACCTCTGCAAGTGGAAGACTATCCCACATTTGTGGATCATAGGCTCACTATAGTAAAGATGTCAATCCTACTCAAAGCCCATATAAATTTAATGCTGTTTTGATACAAATTCCAATATATTTTTTTCAAGGAATTGGAAAAATGGACTACCAGCTTCATATGGAGAAGGAAGAAGCCCAGAATTAGCAGAGCACTCCTCAAGAGTAAGAACAAAGTCGGAGGGCTTGCTTTACCTGGCATTCACACTATTTATACAGCCACAGGGGTCAAAACAGTGTGGTACTGGTATAACGGCAGATATCCAGACGGATGGAAAAGAACTAAACATCCAAAAATTAAAGCATCAGCATACAGACAATTCATCTTTCATAAAAATATCAAGTGGGAATCAGAGGCCTTTTTCAACAAGTGGTGTGAGAAAAATGGATATCTACCTGCAGAAAAATAAAGCAAGTTCTTCACTGCACTCCATGCACAAAAATAAAGTTGAGATGGATCACAGACCTTGAGGTAAAATCCCAAACTATTAGGGCCGACAATGAGGAAAATGGGACAAACCTAAGGACTTTGACACTGGGACTGCACAGGCTATCAGAGATAGGAAAGGACACAAACACAGAGGAAGCACCGATTGACAAGTGGGAGACCAGCTGTGCACTTTGAAAGACTATGCCAAGACAGTAATAAGAGAGTCCACAGACTGGGAAAATATCTTTAGCAGTGACACATCAGGAAAAGGGCTTATTGCTAAAATATGCAACACTCTGCTAGCCTACAAGAAAACAAACAAAGAGTCCACTGGGGAAGCGGGCAAGACCTGAAGAGAAGTCTCACAAGGCCAGAAATCTGTGGGAGGAAGACAGGACTTTCCCACAATTATATACTCCAAAATACGAAGCAAATTATTTGCCAGCATTTAGTTGGAAGTCAGTAGTTATATTTCTCCCTGAAGCTTCTTGTTATCTGAGGCCTTTGTGTGTCTCACCATAGAGCTGACTCCCTGCTGTTAGGATGAAGGTTCCCTTCCCTTGAAGCCTGGGGGCGGATTCACATGCTGCTGTTAATGCTCTCTATGTAACCTGTTTAGCCACATCCAGGAGTCTGGGGTCTAGTCTTGTCACATGGGACCTGTAATGTGTATCTATAGCACAACTCCTTCCTGTGACATATGTCTTTACCTGTGATTAGGGGCCTTGCATGGCTCCAAAGGGTATGTAAGGATTGGACATAAGAAAGAGGCTCTGTCTTCTCTCTCTTGACCCCTCTCTCTCCCCCGGCTTCTCCAGCTCCTTGAGTGCTGGATGCTCTTGGCTCCTCCCCGTCATGAATTCCTTCCCCCACTCGCTCTCTGTCCACGTGGACTACCCAACTGGCAGAGGTGAACATGCTACTGTGATATATGTCTGACTTTTATGATTTCTTTTTTGTTTGTTTATTTTTGGGGGGCATCACTTCTCTCTGGTGGGTGTGAGAGCTACCTAGCCTTGCTCCTGGAGAGCTGCTGCTGGATTTGAATTGCCAAGCCTGTGGGCCACAGTCCCGCACTCAACCACTATGCCACCGGGACTCAGCCCTACTCTTTTTTTTTTTTTTTTAGTTTTTTGGGCATCACTGCCCTCTGGTGGTGGGAGTAGGAGGCCCAACCTTTGCTCCTGAGGAGCTGGAATTGAACCTCCATCCCAGTGGGCCGCAGTTCCGCGCACAACCACTACACCACCGGGGCTCAGTCCTCAGCCCTACTCTTATGGTTTCTCTGTCTCCTGCTCTCTATAACTTTGTTATAATAAATAATAATTATCGCTGTACAACTGTACCTACCAGACCTGATGTATATATCAGAGGCTGGCCTTCCTCTGATAGAAATCTGAATGGCCAAATGGCAAAAATGTTTTCGATCATTAGCCATAAAGAAATGGAAGTTAAAACAACTATGAAATACCACCTACCACCCTCAAAGATAGCCCAATTTTAAAAATTTTTTGTTTTTGGGGCATCACTGCCCTCTGGTGGTGGAAGTAGGAGGTCCAGCCTTGCTGCTGGACTTGAACCTCCCACCCAGTGGGCCGCAGTCCCGCGCACAACCACTACGCCACCGGGGCTCAGCCAATAGCCCAATTTAAAAAAACCAGAAAGTAAGTGCTGAAGGGGATGTGGTGAGATGGGAACTTTCATCCACTGCTGCTGGTCGTATAGGTACATGCAGCCACTATGGAACTTGTTCCGTGATACGTAGGACAAATGGAAATCGAGCTACCATATGATGTAGCAATCCCTATACTTAGCATGTACCCAGAAGTAAGAAACAGACCAAGAACAGACATCTATGCACTGGTGTTCATCATCGGCACCGTTCACAATCACGATGAATTAGAAGCCATCTAAGTTCCCATCAACTGACAAATGGATCATAAACCTCTCGATGTACATACAATGGAGTACTACGAAGCGCTAAAAGCAGCGACGAATGCGTGAAGTACATTTTCTCAGAAAGTTAGAGGAAGTTATGCTAAGCGAAGTTAGCCAAGCACAAAGGGGCAAATACAACTTGAGTCCACTGAGGTAAGCTAAAAATGTACAATGAGCATAGATGAGACGCTACTTAGTGCGTAAATGCCGGGTTGAGGCCCTAGCACTTTGGCCAGGGTCTGACCCAACTCAAGGGATACATTTGGAAGCCAGCTAAAAAGGAGGGGTGGGGGTGGGAGAGATAGAGCGAGGACAGACAAGAGCGATGGGGGCCCAGGACACGCACACACCCACGGGGAGGGTCTTGTTTACGTCTCCACAGGAATGAGAGGGACCAGCCCCCATTCCAGAGCGCCAAGCCTTGAGGGCCACATGCTGGATGGCTCAGTCCACCCACAAAGAGGAAGACAAGCCTGGGCCCAAGCCAGGTTATGTTGACTCCCTCCCCAGAAGAAAGTAATACAGACAGCACTGAAGCTAGAGCCCTGGGAGAGTGGCAGGTCTGTCCACACTACGTGGGAGAGAGGGAGAGAGAGAGAGGGAGAGAGAGAGAGAGAGAGAGAGAGAGAGAGAGAGAGAGAGAGCCTAACTATGACCCATTAGGGCCTGGGGACGACATCCCTGCCCCAGGCAGTCAATACACAGAGGAGATTGTAGGGCCAGTTCCACCACGAGGCACAATGTTTCCTCACTGGCCCACCGCTCTATGGGAGGCAGCACTGGAGACACTGTGCAGAAAGTGTGCCCAGTCTGTCCCCCCCACCCCCCATGCAGCGGGGTGAAATGCAAAGACAGTGTAGCAGGGCAGCAAAGGGGGACAAAGTAACTAAGTCTCTGAGGAATCCTGAAAATTGACTTCTGACTTGGGTCACAGGACTTGGCAACTCATCAGACCCGATCGGAAAGCACTCATAAGGGTCAGCAGACAGACCTGGAACTGTCTATCTGTCTATCTATCTATCTATCTATCTTTTTCTTTCATCTTATATCTATCTATGTAAGATAGGCAGGACAAACGATTCTGAGGAGAAAACAACGGAACTGGAGGGTGGTGCTTGGGAGAAGAGTGGTCAGGGAGAGGAGTGGGGACCCAACAAACTCAGGGATAAGGGAATGACAAGACATCTGAAATTGATGGTGAGGTGGGTGTATAATGTGTTGTGGGGTTTGATCAAATGCAATGTACCCGAGAGGAATTACTGAGAGCTGAATGGAGGGCGAGCATGATAGTGGGACAGGAGAAAGATGAAGGGAAATAGAGAACAGAAGTAGGGTACAAAAACTACTTATAGACATATAGCCATAGGCATGTACATAGGTAAATACATCAATATATAATGAAAGGGATAGCGGTCAATGCACATATATTTATATATTACTAAGATAGCAGATGAGCTTGGGTCTCTACTCAAGGTCTCCCTAAACAGAAGAACACTTTGTTCTAATAACCCGGCACTCTTTGACACTCCCCTTCGTGATATGATTGCTGAAAACAAAATGGGTGCATGAGCAAATCGTGATGAAGAAAGTGGATGGTGCCTGACTATCAAAATATATAACATCTGGGGTCTTAAAGGCTTGACGTTAAACAAACAGCCACCTCGCAGAGAAGCAAATAAGCCCACAAGGAAGAAGCACACCAAACTGTGTGACCAGGAGGTATTGAAGGGATCAGGTACCAAAAGGTCCCAAACAAACAATTATATCAGTGTGAAAGTTGGGAGGTGCAATGGAGACCTAAAGCCCATCTGTAGACAATTGGACATTCCCGCGTAGAAGGGTTACAAGGAAGGGGTGATTCAACCAGGGTGCAGTATAGCACTGATGAAGCACACATTAGTCCTCCAGTTTCCAAATGCTTCCTCTCCCCAACTACAATGACCCAGTTCTACTTTACAAATCCAGACTGGAGTACACACATTGGTATAGGTCAGAGGTCTTGGCACATGGAATTCAGGACAGATAAAACCCTCAGAAACAGTAGTGGGTGTAGCAATATCGTGAGGCTAGGGGGATGGGTAGTAAAGGGGAAGAAAGGGAAACCCATCACAAAGTTGGATATATAGCTCACCCCCAGGGTACACACAACAGAAATGAGGGCGAAGGTAAGACAAAAAATAACTAAGTGATTAAGGGGGGGGGGAGAATGGGGGAGGAAGGGAGAACAGGAGGAGGTTATACTAAGGACTCAAGTAGAAATAAATTATTTTGGGATTGTTGATGGCAACATATGTACAACTGTGTTTAATACAGTTGAATCATGGACTATCATAAGATTTGTAAGAGTCCTTCAATAAAATGATTAATAATAATAAAACATCATGCCCCCCATCCTGAAAAAAAGAATATTGTACACAAAGTACAATAAAAGGGTTATTAAAAAGACAAGAAGGAAAAAGCAAAAATGGATGTCAGAAGAGCCTTTGAAACTTACTTTGGAATGTAAAAAGCTAAAGCAGTTGATCCAGTAAAAGAACTGGACAGAACATTTCAAAGAGCAGCTTGCAAAGACCATGTAAAGCACTGTACTGAAGTGCGCAAACACTTGGCACTAAAGAGCCAAAGGGGAAGAACATACTCTGCATTTCTCAGGCTGAGAGAATTGAAAAAAATTCAAGCTTTAAACTGAAATATTGAAGGATTCCATGGGCAAAATACTGAATGATGCAGGAAGCATTAAAAGAAGATTGAAGGCATATATAGAATTATTGTATAAAAAAGAATCAGTCAATCTTCAACCATTTGAAGAAGTAGAATATTACCAAGAAGCAATGGCATTGAAGGCATGGAAGTTATTCAAGTTGTACTGAAGGCATTGCTGAGAAACAAGACTCCAGGGACTGACAGAATAGCCAATGAAATGTTTCAACAAGCTTGATAAAGCACTGGACGCCTTCACTTGCCTATCCAAGGAACCCAGAAGACAGCTACGTGGCTGACTGACTGGAATAGATCCATATTTGTGCCCCTTCCTAAGAAAGGTGGCCCAATGGAATGTGGGAATTATAGAACAGGATAGGCAGTTTCATTTACAAGTAATTTTTTTTGCTGAAGTTAATTTAAAAATAGTTGCAGTGAATGCAAGCTGGATTCTGAAAAGGACGTGGGACAAAGGATACCATTGCTGGTATGAGACGTATCTTGGCTTAAAGCAGAGAACACCAGAAAGATGTTTATTCGTGTGTGTTTGTTAACTATGCAATAACACGCCACTGTGTGGTTTAAAGCAAACTCTGGATGACATTGCCAAGAAAGAAAGCTCCAGGACATTTAAGGGTGCTCATGAGGAACCTGGACGGTCCAGGCGGTCATTAAAACAGAATAAGAGGGTCCCGCATGGTTTAAAATCAGGAAAGGTGGGAACCAGGGCTGTATCCTTTCAACAGACTTGTTGCAGCTGTATGCCGGTTGAGTACTCTGAGAAGCTGGAGCACGTGAGGAAGAAGGAGGCATCAGGACTGAGGGGAGGCTGATGAGCCCCTGTGACCTGCAGATGACACAGTCTTACATGCTGAGTGTGGGGAGGGCTTGACGCTCTTGCTGGTGAAGATCAAGGAGTGCCGCATGCCATGGGGATTACACTTCAGTGTAGGGAAAAAAAACACACATCACTATCCCCACAACCGGACCAAGAAATACCAGTGAAGCTATTATTTATCCAAATTCTTTTTACATGGACCTACAAACAACATGCATGTAGGCAGTAGTCAGAAAGTCAAACAATTCATTACTATGGGCAAATCTGCTGCAGCAGAACGCCTTTACAATTTTGAGGGCAAAAAATGGCATTTTGAGGATCCAGGTGCACCTGACCCAAGCCACAGTATTTTCATTTGCTTCATATGCATGTGAAAGCTGTTACTTTACTACTTTAAAGGGTCTTTCTCCTTTCCATTCTCTCAATTTCTCTACATTGGCAACTCATATTATTAGGTGACTGTGGCCATGGGATTGGATTTGCAGGCAAGAGCTTATTTCATTTCTGCCATCTCCTGTTCACTTCTTCTGTTGAATTCTAAAGTCTAACCATCATATTTTATATTTCTTTTGTGTGTGTATAAGAAAGAACTTTATATACAAGAGCAATTTTTTTATTGAGAAAACATCCCAGCTTAGTACAGATCAAGCCTGTAAGTCCGATATTAGACCATATGTCTGATACCAGTCGATAGCTTCCTCTTCAGAGTCACACAGCACATGCAATGATGCTGAATGCAGGAAGGTCACAGGCCAGTGGGTGGGAAGTCTTGTGGATCCAGTGGCAGTGGAAGCATCTCAGTGTTGTTGTGGGTCTCCACGTGGCTCCTCCAGCAGAGTTCTGGCTCCATCAGTGCTGCTCCATGTGTCTTCTCATCAGGAAGACGAAGCTGAGAGTGGGTGTGTCCCACTGCCCTGGAGGAAGTGAGGAGTTGCCAGAATCTTTAGGAGAAGGCTATGCCCCCAGAGGCCTCAATAGCTAGAACCTGATTATCAGGCTAGACTCTTCCCCTTCCCAAGTCGACAGGATATAATGTAACTGCCATACCTGTCCATTAGTGTGCCTTTTTCTTTAAATTCTTATGAATTTTGCATAAGTAGCATGATACTTTACTTGTAACGAACGCAAAAGGAAACCTGAAAAAAACACAACCAGGGTGCCGCATAGTGCCAACAGAACACAAAACTTTCTTCTAGTTCCTGAATGTTTCCTCCGCCCCACTATCATGACCCAGTGCTACCTCAGAAATCCGGCTAGACCAGAGTATGTACATTGGTTCAGTGTTCTCAACACATGGAATCCAGGACAGATACCCCCCTCAGGAACAGTATTGGGAGTAGTGACACCATATGGTAGGAGGCTGGGGGGACTGATCACGAGGTTGGATATATGACACCCTACCACCACCAATGAGGATAAATAATAGAAATGTGGGTGAAGGGAGACAATGGACGATGTAAGCTATGAAATAGCAATATTCATAGAGAATTAAGCAAAGATTCACAAGGGTGGAAGGGGAGGGGAGGGAGGCAAAAAAAGACGCGCTGATACCAAGGGCTCACAGAGAAAGAAAATGTTTTGGAAATGATGATGGCAACATATGTACAAGTGTGCTTATTACAAGTGAATGATGGATCGTTAGAAGATCTGTAAGAGTCCCCCAGTAAAATGACTCATAAAAATAAAAAATTAGAAAATTCAACCCATACCACCATAGCCTTTATGAGTGGTTCAACCGTAACGCCAATGCTTGGCCACCCTCTCTCAACAAGGCAACTCTAGGATGAGTTATTCTTACCATAGCAACTGCTTTCCAGCAAACACATGTCTTCCAACCTTTTAGGACACGGGTGGGAGGGCTGAGCCCCGAAGGTGTAGTGGTTGAGTGCGGGACTGCAACCCACAAGGTTGATGGTTCAATTCTAGCAGCAACTCTTCAGGAGCAAGGCTGGGCTTCCTACTCCCACCCGGGCAGTGATGCCACACACACACACACACACACACACACACACACAACCCAACCAACCAACCAACCAACCAACCAAACAAACAAACAAACAAAAAACAGAACACGAGTGGGGAACATCTGACCTGTGGGCCATAGAGGGCTTGGGAAATCATTGATACAAGCTCATGTCACATACACACCTCTCCAAAGAGAAGCAGTTCCAGCCATCACATTACTATACTCACTGCCAACAGTTCCATTTTTCCAAGACTGTAGCTCTTTACAGGAACAGTGTCATCTGTCTCCCAACAAGCCATCTCATGAGGGGTGAGTTAATTACACGTTTAACTGCATGACCAGTAAATGATGTCATAAATCTCCAGATGGCCCCTGGCAGGGAAAAAAAAAGTTCCCCACCTGTTTTAGAAGATACAAGGTTGAAAAAAAAAGAAGAAGATAAAGGTATGACTAAATAGAATTTCTTTTAAGTGATCATTCCATCCGCTTTGTTCAACCAGTTTCTCCGAATAAACTTGGTGTGCAGAGACCGTTTCCCAGGTTCATAGTGGATAAGAAAGGCTGCAGCGTTGGGGAAGGATCCTGTCATAGCAGAAGGAGCACCAGCATATTGTCCATAAGCACCACCAGCACTTCTTAATCCTTGAGGGCTCTGGAGTCTCGTTTTAATGGCATTCGGAGGAGACCAGATCAAGTCCAAAGAGGCACCTGCTACCGCACCAGCCACCAGCGAGGCTGTGAACCCTGGTCAGTCCATGGCGCCCCACACCTGTCAAGGTTATGATTTGAAATTGAGCAAAGTCAGATTCTGGAACCTCACACTCCCTATTTTACATTTCTAAGACCACGTGCACCTCCTGGGATGTCACCAGCCATCGATCTTAATGGCCATATTGAAAAAGCAAAACAAAAAACACTGCCCCTCACCCCAGAAATCTCTACACGGTCCAATATTTCAAATCTTTTGAACATTCACAGGTGACCTTACCCTTGGTCAGTTGCGGCCACTCCTGAGGAAAGTCACATAACTAGAATGATCTACATTTTTATTTGAAATGAGCTCTGAGCCACCTTGGCTTCTGCTTTAGAATGAAGCCACACAGACTGACCCTCTCTGCTCCCCAAGGGGGGCCCAGCAGAAATGTCTGGAAATACATCGAGAACTCTGCCACTGCAGGTCTGACTTGTCACCCGGCTCTGTCAATAAGCCTAAATTTAGAATGTCCCCTTGTGATGGAACCAGGACATGCCATTTCTGTTTGGAGGGCGGTAGTACAAAAGTCAATCCAGCTGTTCTTATTTCATAAAAATGGGTGCAAATTTAACTGGAGACCAAAGATGTTAATTGCAGTGTTATTTATAACAGGGGAATTGGAAACAACCCAGGCATCCGAAAAAAAAATGAGAGGCCCAAATACATCATGGCGCATTCTATCAAGGACGATGATGTAGGCTCAGAAAATGATGGCTACAAAGACACAACTGCAAGCAGGGTAATACTTAGATCAGGTCAAGTGATAAAAAGCAGGCCATGCACCTGAAAGGACACCACTGATAGTTATGCGGTGAGGCAAAACTATCTGGGGGTGGGGCTGGGATGTTATGAATGGGTTGTCTCTCACAGTGCATGTGGGCTACAGAACAGGATGGCCACATAGGGTTTTCCAGGCTATAATCCTTACTTGAGTGGACTGCCAGGTCGTTTTCTCCCGTGGGTGGGTTCAAACTGCCAACCTTAACCACTGTATTACCTCTGTATTACTAGAGCTCATTTGAGTGGCAATAGCGAATGGAAACATCTCCATTCCTGAACATTTTATTGTGATTTGGGGCCAGGCTTACAGAGTGAATTAGTCTCTTGTCCAGCAATCCACACACATTTTGTTTTGCGACATTGGTTGCACATCAGTTTGGCAGTGGTAGCCGGGCACCATTTACTTCTTCTGGTCTCTGGCGAGGGGAGAAGCCTGCATTCACTTGGTTCTTTGGACTAATTGTTTCCATGAGTCTTTGATGTTTTTCATTCTTCCGTCTTTTTTGCTTTGTGTGGGGAGAGCCCAAGAATTACATCTCACTTCAACGAGGGGCTTTGAAGACCCTCGTTGCTCCTCTCCACAATAGGATGGAGAACATTCTCTTTGGAGACCTTGTGATGCCAGTTGAGCATGTCTTCAGGGATTATAGACGTAACTCTGTAAGGCTTATGTCTCGGGCCCACAGGGTCATGGTTACAAAGTTTTAATAACTTGACGTGTATTCTGCTACATATACAAGTACTTTGCCAGCATGTGCAAATAGACCTATATGCAGATATATCCTCTGTCAAACATATGCACCTGTGAGTATATTTCTAAAGGCCAGCCCTTGCATGTGCAGCTTTTGTTGTTTTTCTTTATGGAGGTGGGTTCTCCACAAGGACCAGTGAATGTATGAAAAAGAGGGAGACGCAAAGTAGCTTGCCTAGAGGTGCTTCAGCCTGGATGTGTGAAACCTCAGGGGTTCAACTCTATTGGGAGGGCGCGTGGGTGGCCCCCACGGCAATGCATGCTGGAGCAGTCCCCTAGGATGCATGCCTTATGCAGCTTTCACGCCGACCAAGGTACCCGTTTATGTGCAAGCTGGACCTTGACTAAGGAAGACCACAGGTGAATGATTGTTTTTGAAGGATGGTGTTGGCCAACGGACAAGCAAATCTGCCGTGGTAGAGGTACACCAGAATGCTCCTTAGAAGCGAGATGGTGAGACTTGGCCTCATGGACCTTGGACATGTGATCAGGAAAGACGAGCTCCTGGAGAGGGCCGTCATGCTTGGGAAAGTAGAAGGGCAGCGAAGAGGAGGAAGACCCCCACATGATGGGCGGACACAGTGGCTGAGACCATGGGATCAAACATAAGAACACTGGTGAGGGTGGCCAGGACTGGGTGATGTGTCGTTCTGTTGTACATGGGGCCACGGTGAGTCAGAACCGACCCAACAGCACCCAACAACAACACCCAACAACAATGCATCCCCTCATGGATTCCTGCTTGTCCTTGCTGTTAACACAGGACCTGTCTGTCCCAGGGACTCGTTGTCTTGTACTCTTGCCCCTCTTACTGTCTCCCATTATCTGCCCCCCTTCCACATGCATACTATCTTCCTCTTCACCCAAGGCATACTACTGACGGCAGTTTTTAAAGACTTGTCATGCAAGATGACTTTGAACCTATCTAAACACTTAGGAAAAGATTGAGCAGGAATGCCGCCTGTGCTGTTGGACAGGGTCAGGAGTTCTGCATTCTAGTCTCAGCTCTGCCCCGGGTGGGGTCTGTGAAGGACTTCTGCTTTGGTATGTGTTTGGAAACTGTTTTTGTTCGTATCCCTTAATCCCAGAGATCATCTCCCGACTTGACATTCCTGGCAATGAGGCTCAGATACTGACAGATAGACCACTTTCTGGAAGAGGCAGGTGAGGATTTCAAAGGCTTAATCATAGGACCCGAGGGAAGTCTATGGGAACCTGTGGAAGATCTGTTGCCCACACTCTGGGGCCGTTGGGGCACGCTGTGGTCCTTTCCCATTGCTGCCTGTTACAGGGTGTCTGTGTGTGTGTGTGTGTGGGGGGGGGGCGGGTGTTGAGGTTGAAACAAGCATTCCGAATGGTGATTTTTTTTTGGAGTTCCTCTTTTATTGCTGGGGGAACAGGAGACGGGAGACTTGGGATGTGGAGTCCCAAGCCTGGCGAAGGGTCTTTGAGTGGACTAAGAACATGGAGCGGTCATTTCATTGAGCCCTGGCCAGTTGACTTGCAGCTCTAACGTGGATGTGATGTCCGTGTGGGTCATTTACTGAGTAGGGACACTTCCTCTGCCCACCCCCCCCTCTCCGCCCCCCTCAAGTCCTCTCTCCTCTCTGCCCTGACCTCAGCTGATTTAAGGAGTGGAAATAGAGATGGAGACTTATCGGCTCCCAGGAGGACTGGAAGCCCCTCTTTGTTTTTCGCTTGTAGCTGCTCTTGCGTCAGCTCCGACGACCCTGGTGCTTAACCAAACCTCATGTTACCTGGTCCCGCACCATCTCTACAATCTCTGGTGTGTTCCATTCTATTGTTGTGGCCATTGCGTGTTTTGAGTGCCTTCAACCTGAGAGACTCATCTTCCAGCATCACAGCAGACCATCCTGTTGACAGGGGAGGAAAGGGGCCTGTGGCAGCCGGGTTCGAGGCAGCAGGGAGCGCTGTGACTGGAGTTGAGGATGAGGGTGGAGAATTGAGCCGGGCAGAGGGGGTGCACCGTTCGATCTGGTGGCAGGGAAGGCCTCTGTAACTTGATGGCATGTGAGCAAAGCTCAGAAAGAAGCTTTGATCAATAGGATTTGATCAATAGTTGCTGACTCAGCGAATCTGTGCAGTACGTAAAACATCTCTGCTTCCGGTGGCCCCGGTCAAGGAGAGCTTACGAGTGTCTCTGTCTTTCTGTGCAGCCAGTTCCTGCCAGCTGCAGTGCCTGGAGGCGCGTGAGCTTGGATTTATGTTGGAGCAGGAAAAGACTGAGCTGAAGATGCTTTCCAAACTGATGAATGGAAGGGAGAGGGAGGGGAGAGCTGACTTTACCTACTGGGTACACATAGGTGTGTCCCTGTCTTTCCCAGCTGTGCACACACTTATGTGTGTCCTGTAACTAAAGTTATTTTACTTAATGCAGTTAGAAGAATCCCCTTTATAAAATGCAATTAGCCTAACGAATGCAGTCTCTGAGGAGGTTTTGTAACTGGCCACATCGCTCAGAGGCAGACAGGTTGTCTGCTTGCTTGCTCATGGCCAAGAGTTGTTTTCCCCACCCCCACTCTGCAGCTCCCCTGGACCGTGAGTTAATGTCAGACGTCACCCCATGACCCCCCAGCGTGTGCATTCCAAAGGCGGAGGCGTGTGTTCTGACTTCTGATGTCAAACAGGGCGCCACACGGACAGTCCGTGCAGCCCCACAGGGGACCCCACACTGGCGCACCTTCTGCAGACACCCCGCTCTGCCTGCCTCTGACGACTTGGCGTGCGGGCGCTAAAAGAGCTGCATGACAGCTGACATCCTGTATTCGCCAGTTGTGGACACGCCTGCGTGTCTTCCCCCACAGAGCAGAGCGCTGCGGACTCATTCTGCTCCACCCAGAATCCTTCGCACACCCACGTGGGCTTGTAAATCTGGCCTCTCGGTTCAGAGGGATGGTCTTCACTGGCAGACACTCTCCTGCTTGGGTCTGAAGAGTCTTGGCTTTCGTGCTTCTTGTACTGTTTGCTTCCAAGCATAAAACAAACATATTACAAAGAGTCAAAGGCACAGCAAGGCCAAGCAAAACTTTCAGGTCGCTGCCAAGCCCAGCGTGTGTGGGCAGAAGCTTCATTTTGTTTTCCTCGGCACTGATCAGCTCTAGATGTTCCTCCTCACCATCGCCCATTCCAGGATGTGACCTTGAGGCTGCCCCGAGAACAAGAGCCATCTGGGGAACCCAACTCCCGCAAGGTGTTCCCAGTGGTTTTTGGAGCCCCTGCAAGGCCAGGGAGGGAAGCCACTTTGACATTCAGGAAGCAGGATGGAATTGAATAGCAAGATAGCAGATGAAGCGCTAGAGATTTCCGATACCCTCTCAGCTGTCTGGGTTTTGAAGGGCTGTGCTTTGGGCAGTGAATACAAATGTCTGAAGCGAAGCGCTGAGCAGTGACTTAGCAACTTCTCTACTTCACGCCGCTGCGGATTGTGCTAAACAGGATCTTTCCCTTATTATTCTGGAATTGTATGTGAGCGAGGGTCCTGGTTGTGCCTTGAATGAGCACCAGCTGAAAGCTGGTGGTGGGAGCCCGCCCAAGAGCCTTCGGGGAAAAGGCGTGTAAAGAGATCAGCCTCCTGGGGACGGTCTACTCTGTCAATTTGGGTTGACCCAAAGTGACCCCAGGCACAAGAGAATGAAACACTGCAGCGTCCTGCAGATCTTCACAGTCGATCCTATGCCTGGACCCACCGATGCAGCCACTGTGTTAATGCGTCTCACTGAGGGCACTTCCTCTGTCCACTTTACCAAACGTCACGTCCTTCTCCAGGCTCGGGTCTCTCCTGACCATATGCCGACATTCGTAAGAAGAAGTCTTGATCATCCCTAACCTCCAAGGAGCACTCTGGCATCATGTATTCCAAGACAGATAGCTTTGTCCTTAGATCAGCTCATGGTACTTTCTTTAAAAAAAAAACCACCATTTTATTAGGAGGTCTCACAAATACTATTACAACCCATAGTTCCATTAGACAAGCCGACTTGTACAATGGCTACCACAATCATTTTTATCCATTTTCTTTCTTCTTGAACTCCTTGATATCAGCACCCCTTTATCACCTGCCTCCCCAAGCCTATCACCCCCCTGACCCTTAATATATATTATTGTTGTCGCTCTTGTGTTGTCATAATTTACACCATCCGATGGATCCACACACCTAAACTCCTGATGTCCGTTTCCCTCGAGTGGGGTTAGACAGTCATTACAGCTATCAGCTCCCTCTTCCCGTCTCACCCGGGAGTCATTACCTTCCTTACTGCTTCTGAGGGGTTAATCTGTCTTGGTTGTCGTGCCTGGAAAGATCGCACTGGTAACAATGCACATGCGCAGTCTAAGAAGACTAGTGCAGTAAACGATGGCCCTTGTAGTGGGAGGAAGAAATGATGGAGAACTAGAGGATAGTTAGGTGCTTCATTCAGTGCTCTACTGCACCTGGATGGGTCATCCCTATTGCCCTTCTGTGAGGCACTGGCCAAGGATCTTACAGGCGGGCTTTGGTCTCCACTTTGTCTATGTTCCTCATGTCGGTTTGCTTGCTTCTGTTTGAACTTCTGATACCTATTCCCACTGACACCTTGTGATCATTCAGGTTGGTGTGCTTCTTCCATGTGGGCGTTGTTGCTTCCCTGCTAGAGGGCTGCCTGTTTAACTTCAAGTCTCTAAGACCCCAGATGCTGTATATTTTAATAGTCAGGCACCAATCAGCTTTCTCCACTTTTGCTTATGCACCCATTTGTCTTCAGTGACGGTGTCGGGAATGTATCATACATTGCCACATTATTAGAACAAGTCACTCTTGTACTGAGGGAGAATTTAAGCAGAGGCCCAAAGTCCATCTGCTTCTTATTGTATTTACAGATATACACACACGTAGATAAATACGCCATCTTTGCATATGCGCATATCTATATTGATAACATACATATAATTTTAGCTTCTTTGCCGTTTCCTCTATTTCTTTTTTCTTTCCACCAGCCCCATTATCATGTTCACCCATTGTTTACCTCTCAGTAATTTCTCTCAAGTACCTCTCAATCGATCAAACATCTCCATGGACACTACACCCTCCTCGCCATCGATTTAAATCCTTGCTATTCCCCTGTCCCTGACATATCGGCTCATCACTCCCCTCCCCCCACCGCTTCCTCTCCCATGCTCCCCTAGAACCGTCAGTCCCATCACTGTCTCCTTGAGGTCATGTGTCCTGTTTAGCATATATAGATGACTGTCAAGAAGGGAAAAACCCAAACACACAAATAGCTTCAGGTCTAACTGCTGATCTCTGTGAATATTCCCCAACCAGTCCAGACGAGGTGCCAAGCACCACCCCTTTCTCCCCCCTGCGCCCCAATCAGAAGTCTACTTTTGGGACTCCTCAGGGACTTTGTGGCTTTGTTCTTATTGCTGATCTGTTGTCCTTCCCTCTTGCTTTGCACCCCGCGGGGAGGTCAGACCGGCTGCACTCCCCGCCCTGCTTCTTCAGTACTGACCTCTGTAGTGCTGTGATCTAGGGGGGAGAGATCATGTCTCAAGCTGGGGCCAGCTCTGCAGCCCTCTCTGTGAACCAGCTGCTCCACGCAGGAACGCCACCCTCAGGGGTTGGTGTACCAGAATAAGGTCTCTCTCTCTCTCTCTCTCTCTCTCTCTCTCTCTCTCTCTCTCTCTCTCTCTCTCTCTCTTTCTCCCTCTTAGTTTGTTCCCAGGTGAATGGGACAGGCTGGCTGCTCTCCCTAAACTGTATCTTCAGGACTGTCCTCTCCATTGCTGTCAGTCAGGGAGAGGGGTTGTCATAACATGAGCTGGGGGAAGGCATGTGGTCCTTTCTGTTAATGGGCTGCTCCATGCAGGTACGTCGCCCTCAAGGATTGGTACACCGGAATGAGGACTGCTTCCTTTCCTGTGGAGACATGAACAATACCCTCCCATGGGTGAATTAATGTCCTGTTCCCCAAATGCCTCCCCACCTTTCTTCTTCCCTCTGTGGGTCTTAAAGGCATGAGGGAGGAGGAAAAGATGTCTTTCAGCCCCAGTACTATCTGCACCCTTTTTAGTCTTTAATGCCCTGTGTATCTTGAGGTTTGTCCTGACCTTTGCCAGAGGATCTGGTCTTTAGCTCAGAAACTATGAGGTATGTTCATTTTCCTCTATACCTATTTTACTGTTTGAATTTACCATGTTGTACTTGTCTTTTTGTGCTAAGCTATCTTCACTCAGCATAATTTGCTCCAACTCTTTCTACAAGATGATACCTTTCATGTTTACAGTGCTGCTTTTTAGGGATGTGTAATACTCCTTTGAGTGTATATACCAGAGTTTTAAAATCCATCCATCTATTGATGTAAATTTAGGTTGTCTCCAAGTCTTTGTGACTGAGAACAGTGCTACTGTGAACACTGGAGCACAGAAGTCTGGCCGTGTTCTGTTTCTACCTCTTCTGGGTATATGTTCAGTAGGGGGATTGCTGGGTCATAAGGTAGCTCAGTTTTAGTAATCTCCAAATCACTTCCCACTGTGGCTGTGCCTATCTACAAGAACACCAGCAGTGGGTGAGAGTTTCAGTCTCCCCGAACCCCTCCCGACATCTGTTGCCTTCTGATTGTTTGACTTGGACTCCCTGTGAGTTCTGGGTTTTATGTCTTAGGTGGTATCTCACAGTTGTCTTAATTTGCATTTCCTGCATGGCCAATGATCAGGGACATTTTCTCATATGTCTATTGGCTATTTGGGTTTCCACACCTTGTGACTCTTCTGTTCAGGTCTTTTGCCCACCTCTTCAGTATGCAATTAATTTTTTTCTTATTGTAGGCTTATAGAATTTTATAGATTTTAGTAATAAGCCCTTTGTCTGTCATTGCTAAATATCTTATCCCAGTCTGTGGGTTCTCTTATTACTTTCTAGATGAAGTTTTTCAATGAACACAAGCCTGTTGTCTTTATTATGTCCCACTTGTCTATTTTAGCTTCCTCTGTGGGAGTATCATTCTCTATTTCTGGTAGTCTATCTATTCCCTGCATCAAGGTTCTTAGGTTTGTTCCAATTCTCTTGTTGATAAACCTAATAGTTTGGGGATTTACCTCAAGGTCTGTGACCCAGCTTGACTTGTTTTTATGTAAGGAGTTAGGTCAGGGCCTTGCTTCATTTTTCTGCAGATAGATATCCAGTTTCCAGCACCATTTGTTAAGAAGGGCATTTATTTGATGCTTTTCAGGCCCTTATAGAAGATCAGTTTCCGATATACTGCTGATTTTATTTCTGGGGTTTATGTTCATTTCCATTGGTCTGATTATCTGTCGCTATACCCGTACCATGCTGTTTTGACAACTGTGATTATATAATAAATCTTAAAGTGAGGGAATACAAACCCCCTGACTTCATTCTTGAAGAATTCTTTGCTAATTCTTGGTTTCTTCCCTTTCCATATGAAGTTGGTAACCAGTTTTTCCATTTGTTTGGGAAAAGACGCTGATATTTGTATTGTGATTGCATTGAATTTATATAGTGCCTTGGGTAGGATCGGCATCTTTACATTACTGAGTCTATGTAGGAGTATGGGATATTCTTCATCTGTGAAGGTCATTTTTGGTTTCTTGCAATAGTGCTCTCTGGTTTTCCTTGTACAGAGCTTTTAGGGTTTTTTTGTTGTTAGCTATGTTCCTAGATATGTCAATTTATGTTGGGATATTGTGAAGGGTATTGTCATCTTGATCTCCATTTCTGTGATCTTATCTGATGTATATAGTGATCCAATTGACTTCTGCTTGTTGATCTTATATCTTGCCATTCCCTTAAATTCCTCTATTGCTCATGGCAATCCCAATGTGGAGCTCTTCAATATATAGAACTATGTCATCTGCAAATAATTCTAACTTTATTTCTTTACCCAGACGAACACCTTTGATGCCCTTCCATTGCCTTATGCTATCTAGGACCTCCAGAATGATGTTGAAAAAAGCCAGGGACACAGGGCATCTTTGGTCCCCTTTTCCAGAGAGATTGCTCTAGTTTTTTTCTCCATTCACAGTAAGGTTGGCTGTTGATTTTCATATGTGACTTGTATTATATTTAGTTAATTTCCTTCCAGTCCTATCTTTTGAGTGTCTTAATTAGGAATGGGTGTTAAATATTGTCAAATGTGTTTTCTGGGTCTGTCGATAATATCATTTGCTTCGTGTCCCTTTTCTTGTCAATATGATGGATAATGTTAATGGACTTTCAGACATTGAACCATCTCTGCATCCCTGGAATGAATCCCACTTGGTCATGATGGATTAATCATTTTATACACTTTTGTATTCTATTGGTCAAAAGTCCGTTAAGGATTTTGTATCAATGCCCATTAGATATATTGGTCTACAGTTCTGTCTTCTTGTGGTATTCATGCCTGCTTTAGGTATCAGTGTTATACTAGTTTCTTAGAATGCGTTTGGGAGTTTTCCATCCTTTTCTATGCTCTGGAAGCGCTTATGTGGAACTGGTATCAGCTCTTCCCTTCATGCTTTGTAGAATTCTCCTGTGAAGCCATCTGGGCCAGGAAGTCTTTTAGTTGGTAGTTTCTCAGTGACATTATTTATTTCTTCTTTTGCTGTGGGTGTGTTCAGGTTCTCAAGATCTATGTGGGATAATCAGGAGAGGCATTGTATTTTTCAAGTATTCATCCATGTCTTCCAAGTTGTATTCGTTGGAGGACAGACCATCATAGTACTGTGTAATTCATCTTTTAATTTCATTGGGGTAAGTTGTAATTTCCCCTGTTTCTGGTGATTGATGTCTGCTCCTTCCTTTCTTTGGTTAGATTTGCCAATGGTCTGGTGATTCTGCAAATCCTTTCAAAGAACCAGCTTTTAACTTTGTTGAATTTATGCACTGTTTCTTGTTTTCCCACTCATCTATCTCTACCCTGATTTCTATTATGTCTTTTCTTTTGCTATTAGAGGGAGTAGTCTGCTGAATCTGTTCCAGTTGTTGCAGATTTTGTGATAGTATGTCGAGCAAGAGTCTCTCTTCCTTTTTGATATGTGCATTTATTGCTATCAAATATCCTCTGATAACTGTTTTTGCTGTATTCCATAGGTTTTGGTATCTTGCATTCTCATTCTCATTAGTTTCTAAAACTCTCCTAATTTTGTCTCTAATTTGGGCCTATTCATTTTGAAGAAGAAAGTTGTTCACCCTTGTGTTAGGCAGACTTCTCTAGAAAAATAAAGCCAGAACTAAAACCTTCAACTTACGGAGGGGTTGTCTGTCCAAGGCCCAGCAAGCAGACAGCAGAGTCTTTCCTCAGGCAAAACAGGCAGAGTCTGCGTGCAGGCAGGAGATAGTAGGGTGGGCCATCAATAGACGCTCACGTGGGAGCTTAGGGAAGCAGGCCTTGATGGGATAAACACCTCAAGCAATGCACGGCGACAAGATCCATCAGCCTCCAGCTCACGGGATGTACACACCAACATTGTGGTGACGCAGGGATCAAAGCAGAGGATGTGCCATGTGCACTTGAAATGAATGTGATTTTGGGGGGCCTCTGGGAGGAGAGTTCTATATATGTCTGCTAGCTTGAGATGCCTTATTGTCGAGTTTAGTTCTGTAACCTCCTCGCTGAACTTCTTTCCTATTGACCTATCTTTCTCAGAGAGCAGCGTATTAAAGTCACCTACTATGATTGTTGAACCTGTGATCTCCTTTCTCTTCTTTTGAAGAATTTGATGGATTTTGCAGGTCTCTCTTTGGGTGCATATATATTTATTATGCTCACTGGCTCTTGATCTACTGATCCCTTGAGCATTATTTAGTGCCCATTCTTATTTCTTGTTGTGACTTGCACCTTGAGGTCAATTTTGTCAGAGATTAGTATTGCAACCCCTGCCTGCTTTTAAAAATGGCCATTTGCTTGGTATACCTCTCCCAGCCTTTGAATCTGAGCCTATTTTTGCCTCCACATCCAGTCTGTTGGTGAGGTATCGTATCTTGGTCTTTGATTCTGTTGCCTTGTCCCTTTCCCTTTAGTATGTGGACTATGTCTTCTCTGTTATTTAATCCTTTTTCTGAATTGATTTCCTCATATCCTGAACGACTTTAAGCAGCATACAGAAGATTTCTTTCTGTGGCGGCTCATCCTCTGCTTCTTTAGTGCATGTCAGTAGGTTCAGGGCTTCCTCTGGCACTGCTTTCTGTTTTGCTTGCTTTCTTGTAGAGGCTGGTTATGTGAGTTTGTGTCTGTGCTCCATATTGGAGGCGTTTAGCACCATTGTCCCAGTCATCAGGGGACCCTGAGTTTTCTCTCTTGGAGGCGAGTGTGGCTGAATCTAAGGGCTACCTAGAGCTGACTGTGCTGTGGGATCATGCTACTCCTTTATCTCACTAGTTTGTACTCTCACCTTAGGCAGCCGGGTTTACCTATTTGGAGGGCGGGTGACCTCCCCAGGGATGCAGGTGGGGTGGCTGTGGGTAGTGAGGGTAGTGCCATGCAGGGCAATCGCATGGGCAGCTGCAGCAGGGTGGGGGATGGAATCAGCAGAGAGCCGTGGGAGATGGGCCGGGGCCAGGAGAGGTAGGAGGGCTGCAGGTCCAGTTCTGGATGGGTCTGTGGGGTAGTCCTGGGTCTGGGTTGGGGCAGACCCAGTGGGATAGTCACTGATCTGATTTAGACCATGAGGGGAGCTGTGGATTTGGGCTAGCTGGCGTGGGGGCCTCTGTACCTGGCCAAGTAGGCATGGGGACCACGGGGTCAGTGCTGGCTGGTGAGGGGGTTGTGGGACTGGGCCAGGCCAGCAGGGAAGCCATGGGAAAGGCAATGGCGGGTAGGGGGGGTTGTTTGTGAACCGGGCAAGGCCAGTAGGGGAACTGTGAGGCTAGAGTTAGCCAGTGGGGTCCATGCATCAAGGTTGGGCAGTGGATCAGAGCAGGCTGGCGTGGTGGGGGGTGGTGGTGGGCGTAGGATTGAGGCTGACCAGCAGGAGGTGGGGGACACGGGTCCTGAGTCTGTGTTGAGTCAGAAATGAGAGCCAGTGGGAGAAGCCATGGGTAGACTGGTCTAGCTCCAGCCGTGGCAGTTCAAGCTGCAAGCCTCAGTGGGACAATCAACACCTTGGGTGGGTGGTGGAGGGTTCCAGCCATGGCAGCTGGGGCTTCAGGTGGATTGCAGGTGGGGGCTGTCCCCAACAGGAACCGTAGCAGTGTGGGCGATGCTGGCTAGGGTAACCCTGGCACTGGGCCACCGATCGCCGGCACTCTGCAGGCAGTACCAGTGGGTTGGTGAAGAGGCTAGATTCTAGGACCCAACTCCTCTAACTCAGTCTCCTGGTCTCCAAGCTCAGCAATCACTTAGGCGCTCCCCACATGCCCGCCTGCATGAGCTGCAGCTGCTGGATGTCAGTTTACGGTCCTTTCAATATTCTTCTCCAGCACCACAAACTCAAATGCATCTGTTCGTCTCTGGTCTTCCTTATTCAATGTCCAATTGTGTAACATGATACAATAACATTATATGAGTGCCATTCAACAGTGGTACCATATGGCAAAAATAGCACCCCATGTTTACCCGCTGCCCTCAGTAGGGTTTACCAGGCTGAAATCTTTATAAGAACAGGTAGGAGATAGTCTCAGTTTTCTCCTGAGAAGTGGCAGGTGTGCTTGAACTCCTGACCTTCCAGTTAGCGTCTCATGGCTTAATCCACAGCATTAGCAGGGTTCCTGTGCAATGTTTAGGTACCTAGCAGTGGGATTTTTCTGGTATTATGGTCTGATTGATGAAATTACATGATGCTAGAACTCCAAATCTAACGGCTTGCAACTCAGAGGGACCCTATGGGACAGAGTAGCGGTCACCCACACAGTTGCTTTGGGTTTGGTGATGCTTTGGGTTAGGCCCTGGACTGCTCACTGCAAGGTTAGCATTTCAAACTCACCCGCTGCTCTTTGGGAGGAAGATGAGGCTCTCTGTACAGTTTTACAGGAGTGGATTCCTTATATGAGATTCAGCCAGAATGGACTCAGTGGTCACTTTACATCCTACTGGAGTCTTCAGAGCTCATGGGCAGTCTTCCCAAGTGCAACTATTGATCTTTTCATGTCTAGAGGCAAAATAATTGATGTAAATCAGACACACAGGGAAACAGTTAGCTCAGTGGGCTAATGGGCTAGGTGATTATCAGTCGCCTTGTCTCTGAGATCAGAAAAACTAGATGGTACCCAGCTACCAAGCCAACTGCTCTGAGAGCAATCACATGAGAAGGTCCTGTATGGTGTGGGATCATAAAAAACCAACCAGGCTAATTTGTCAGATAGAGACTAGAACACCCAAGATTATGGCCCTGAGTCACCCTGCAGGCATGGAAATGAATCCACACCCCACCTTCAATTTTCAGCCTCCAAGAGACAGGTCTTTAAAGGGAACAGTCACACCAGGAGGGGGACACACACCTCAGGACACTCATCCATTTGACATCCAAAAGGCTGCTTCGGACACCCAGGGCCCAAGTTCGTCAGTTAGGCAAGAAGAAGGAATGGACATAGGAAACACAGGGGCAAAGGGGGTTGGGATTGCAAGGAAAGAGATGGAACAAAATGTGTTTGAACTAGTGGTCGGAAAACTCAGCGTGTGCTCTTTAAACCTCCCCCCACTTACAATGAATATTTTATGAGGAAAAAGGTAAGATAAAACAAAAGTCTTGCGCTATTGAGAAAAAGACCACCACCCCCAACTGCGGATTGTAGACTCAGCTAGTTTCCTTTGATCTCAGTCACAGTTAATCTCCAGAAAGGCAAGAATGGGTTTGCTGAGGCTCCAGCGGCCCACACTTTTTCTTTTTGAAATTTAACAGGAGTCACTGTTGTAAAGGCAGTTGCTGCTCAATTACCTGAGAGGAATCAGAATCCTTCTCAGCTGGTGCCAATTAATTCTAACAGCCGGGCCAAGGGTCTTCCTGCGGGCTGAGCCCACCGTTTGCAGGCATCTGCTTACATTCAATTAAGTTGACTTCATTCTTCCTTCAAGGAGACCCTGGAGGGCTATCATGAAGCACTCTGCTGCTAGCTGAAAGGTTGGGGTTCATACTCAGAGACTCAACCACTCTGTGAGGGCCAGACCTGATGGTGGCCTCCAGATAGATTGTTAGTGTGTGCTCTTGAGCAGCTCCGATCTTCGGGGCCGCACTGGCAGTACCCCATAGGATTTACTAGCCCATTACATTTATGAGATGAAGCCCCAGTGGTGTTTGGGTTAGGCGTTGGGCTGCTAACCCGAAGGTCTCCAGTTCAAAACCACCAACCACAGCTTGAGAGAAAGATGAGACTGCCTGTGCCCGTAAAGATTTAATCTACCACCTGAGAAACCCTGGTTGTGACTTGGAATCTACTTGCTGGCCGTGGGCTCTAGGGGTCAACCTTTATAGGAACAGATCGCTGGACCTTTCGCCCCTGTAGCTGCTTGTGGGTCTGCTTCTCTGTAGATGGAAACAAAAGCAAACTCACTGCCGTCAAGTGGCAATGCTGACTCACAGGGACTGTAGGACAGGGTTGAACTGCCTCTGCGGGGTTCTGACAACGTAACTCTTGACTGGCATACAAAGCCCCGTCTTTCTCCGGCAGAGCGGCTGGTGATTCCACACGACTGACCTTATGGCTAACAGCCCAACACAGAACCGCTGGACTGCGAGGGCTCTTTCCCATGAAGAGAACTGCCTAGAAAAACCCTCTGGGCGGTTCTACTTTATCACACGGCGTAGCTTTGAGGCAACGGTATCCTGCCACAGTGACAACAATAACTCTTCCTCAGTCTGGGTATTTTCCTGTCCCAGAGGACTGGATAGCCCCTCGTGTACCTCCCCACCCTGACCCCTGACCCCGTGATGACTGAGAGAGGAAAAGCTCCATTATCTCATCTAAGGGGGAGGGGGCTGCTCTTTGTCTTCTAAGGACCTGGGTCAGCAACCTGCCAAATCAGCACTGTTTTCTCAGGCAACCAAGAACCCCAAACCCACTGCCGTCGCGTCTATTCTGACCCAGTTACAGGAGCAGGCGGCTTCCTCTTTCATCCTTGGATGGGCCGGTGGCTTTGAACTGCCTACCTCAGGACTAGGAGTCCAGCGCTTACTGGACAGTGCCACCACCAGCTCTTTCTGCCTCCAAGTCCCCATTCCAGTCATAGCGAGACTCTTTCAGACAGAGTGGAGGACGGTGTGAAAACATCACGGGGAGAAATTCTTGAAGAGCTGTCTGCTTTGGCAATCTACAATCCACTCCCTAGGGTTAAGCATTAGCTTCCCCACTTGATGGGTTTCTTTGCTTCTTTCTTGCTTGCTTCTCTCTCTCTCTGCCCTCCCTTCTCTCTGTTTCATTTTTCATTATTATTTCATTTCAAGTGTACCCAACAAAACCTTCACTGGCCGGACCGTTGCCATGTGTGCGACTCAGCGGCCTTGGTTCCTTTCTTCTTGGTGTTCAACCTTTGTGACTCTCCTTTCCCAGATCATCCTGCCACCATGAACAGACACCCACACCTCGCTCAGCAGGCACTCCCTCCCATCCCTCGTGACCACGGATCAGCTCTGGTTTCTAGACATTTGTTTATCTCATGTCAGCAGGACCATACCATCTTTGGCCTTCGATAGGGACGTCTTTCTCTCAGCATGGGGCCTCTTCGGTTCGTCCAGGTCACGGTGTGCCTCAGGATTTTCTTTCTCTTTATGGCTGCGCACCAACTGCCCTGTGTCTGGGTGGGTCACATTTTGCTCACCCATGAGCATAGTGCTTGTGCCTTGGGCTGCAATCTGCAAGGATGATAGTTCTAACCCACCAGCTGCCCTGAGGGAGAAAGACGAGGCTTTACTTCCATAAAGAGTTACAGTTTCAGAAAGCCCCAGGGTAGTTCTGCTGGGTCCTGTAGGGTTGCCACGAGTCAGCGTCCACCGGATGGCAGTGAGTTGGGTTTTCTCCTCTCTTGATGGGCCTCTTTCCATTGTTCCCAGCAGATGCGCCTTGACTCTGACGGCAAGAGCTCATTTTGCTCATGAGGAAGATGCTAGGGGCTGTGTGGAATCATCAGGTCACTGGAAGAGAGAACGCCCGGTGAGGCATGAGCTCTGCTGGAACGGGGGAGGGGGTGCGTGGGGGAGGCTGAATACTTGGTCCTGACTTCCCGATTTTCCATGATGGCGCTATTGCTGTGGTCTTCCAGAAGCAGAGTCTGTTCTCCTACCCCCATGACTGTGGGGATTTGCTTTGGCCAATGGGATGCGAGCTGGCACGGCACAAGGAGGGCTGTGAAATGGGTTTGTTTGGCAGGCTTCACTCTTGCCCCTCTATCCCTGGATCTGATGGGGCTAACCCTACATGAACACTGCCCCTTTACCCTCAGTCCAGGAAGGAGTACAGCTGGGGCAGATCCAAACCTACAGCAGGGGCTTGTGTAGGGGGTTGGTGGGGAGAAGTTCATCAGACCCCGTGGGTGAAGAAGCAGAGAGGCAGCCTGGATCAACCAGGAAACCAACTGTCATTGAATCAACTCTGACTTATGGCATCCGTGGCTGCATCTGAGCAGAACTGAGTCCCACCAGCACTTCAGTGGCCGAGCTGTTTGGAAGTAGACCATAGGCCTTTCTGCTGACTCACCTCGGGGTGACTCCAACCTCCAACTTTTGGTGAACAGCCCCCCGGGGCCCACAGCTCAGTGGACCCTCACTGTTCTCCTCTCCACTGAGATTTGGTGCTGGTTACTTTCACAGCAAGAGGTGATGGGTCTTGAGCAAAGATGCTGAGAGGAGGCCGGAAAGTATTATTTGATGACCTTCCAAGTGTTACCTAGAAGGACCATGCTTCCGTCTCAGAGCTCACAGGTCTCTACATGGTTTTTCCCCAAACCTGATTCCTCTCTTTTTTGGCCACTCTCATTATGAATTGCAGGATAATGATGCCAGTCGTTAGCTCTTAAAACTTGCACATTAGCCAAGGGAGAGGGTCGTAACTAACACTTTGGCAAGACTTCAAAACTGAAAAGGCAGTCCGGAGGAGGGCTCATTTATAATCAAATGAAATGACTTGGAGGTTTTAGTTTTCAATTATTGAAATCCGGGTGCCAAAGGCCCAGGCATGCAATTTAGTGCCTAGTTATTTTCGCTAATATTCCCCCGAGTGCTTGACATCTAAATACACAGTCAGTCAACAGTCCTTCTGGAGTTCTTATTACATGCGGCGCTGGGTAGGGAGCTGTGGGAACATAAGATGTAAAGAAATGCTCCCTGCTCTTTGGGAATTTATAATTTACACTAAATGGGAAACACTCAATGGATCAATTATCCACTTAAACGCTGGAAGACATTTATCAAGTCGATGCCCTTGTAGCTTTCTTTTCTTTTTCACATATAAATTATGATGATAATTCATGTTGATTGAAAATAACTTTAGAATACTGAAAGAGGACAATGAAAAGTAATTTCCCAATAATCATAACACATGGCTAGGCATTGTTCACATTTTGATGCATAATTTTTCTGACATTTTCCAAGGTACACCTGCTTTGTGTAGTCATTCGTTTGCTTTTTAAAGAAAATTGAGGTCTTACTGCTTCTCTCCCCCCACTTAATATGACATTGCCATCTTTCCAAGTCAATAAGGATTGATCTACAGCATACTTTCAACGACCGCAGAATATATACATATATATATATATATATATATATATATATATATATATATATACACACACACATCCTGTGCCAGGATTTATTTAATCAATCTTCTGTTGAGAGACTTTTAGGTTGCTTTCAATTTTTCTCTGTCATCAAGGGCATGCACTTCACTTCCTCTGGATCCCACTGGTCCACTAATGTCCTCGCGGCCATGTTCCCCTGGTCCACCAGTGGTCTCGCGGCCGTGGTTGGGTGCCTTTGAGTTGATTGTAACTCATGGCATCCCCCTGTGAGAGTATGACGTTCCCATAGGGCTTGAACTCCGGCTGTAATGTTTACCAAAAAAGGGTGTCCAAGTCTTTTCTCCCAGGAAGCCATCAGGTGGCTTGGAGCTCAGCCCTTTCCTGTTTGCCTGTCGGACCCCTTCTTTTGTCCCCAGGACACGTGTAGCCCGTTTGAGAGCTGGAACCAGGAGGCCGAGCACTGCCTTTGGCCACCTCAGTGGGGAGCACTCATGTCAGCCCACTCCACATGTCTCCCAACCAGGAAAGCACGGGGCGTATTGATCTGGGGTCACCATCAGCCTGAGCGAGCAGACAAGTTCTCAGATATGGAGCGGGGGATGAGGACAGAGTGCAGCTACAATGAAGAACACGTGTGCGGCCCAGCAGCTGAAAACTGGTCTGTGAGGGCTTCCTGGCTGGTCCTTTGCAGAGGGAGGTTCCTCTTGGCCTTGGGAGAGCTCCCCTGAGCAACTCACTGCCCCTAAGAGGGCAGCCTTTCTGATTTCTCAGCGCTTCTTTTTAGAATTCATCCAGCATTTATTTAGTAGGATATCTTTATGGGCAGGCTGCTTACTGGCTGAATGCAGGGCCTGGCCAGTGTGTGTGTAGCACGCTTGCTTCTGCAGGGGCTCAACAATACTCTGAAAGGAACTCTTGGGGTTCAGGCCCCCCTTTCCTTCTTCACAGAGAGCCAGACCCGTGGGATGGCGAGGGCCTGGCTGCCGCTCAGATTCTGTGTGTTACAAATATGCACAGCGGCGCATAGGCCAATTCAACACTTTCCACAGGCTGAGGTCGTTCGATGATTTCAGGCCCACTTGAAGAAGTATGAAAGGGGAGGAGTGGAATCCAACCTGTCAATCAGGTCACCGACGGATGATATCTCCTGGGGTGATGTGGCCTTCTTATAAGGAGAAAACTGGGACATCCCACCACCCCCTCTCTGTATCCCTCCACCTTCCTGCTTGCTGGGTCACTGTGTCTGCCCCAGAGGGGGGTGCCCGACCCTTAGAACTGCCGGTACCCTGCCACATTCCCACTGACCTGGGGTCCACCTGACTGCACCCACAGCCTCTGCTGTCCAGTAGTGCCCCTGCATCGCCAGGCGGCAGCTGCATGACTGAAGAAGGCCCCCCTGGACTTGAGCTGGACTGGACAGGGCTGTCTTCTGGATGAGATTCCTTCTTGATATAAAGATTATTCCTATACATGTGTGAGCCACAAGGGACTGGTTGCTGCAGACAACAGACATGACTAAGGCTGAACCCCTGCCCAGCCCTCCTGCCCTGACCTCTCAGAGGCGTGACCTGAGGCCAGGCTCCTGACACTTCTCCCAGCCACCACGGGGCAGCTAAGCTCCTCCCTCCGGGGGCAGCTGTGAATCCTGCCCTGCAGCCCCCTGGCCTTTGCACATGTGGGTGTGATCCTGAAACTCCCAGCATCCCTGGAGTGCCTACGTGCAGATGAACTGAGCCTGCGCTTCAGCTGGGCCCCAGGCCCTGTCTGTCAGAGACCCTGAAGGCGGGGTGCAGATAGGGTGACTGGGAAGAGCGCCCCACTCCTCACGGCAGGCACCCCACATCCTGGGCCCAGGAGAGAGCCCCCAGCAGAGCAGGCCTGGGGAGCTGGCTTCCGAGTCAGTGGCCCCAGGCCCACGAGGGCCATGGCGCCCAGAAAAGGGAGAGAGGGCCGCAGAGTCCCAGGGCGCTGCCTCCGGGGCGGGTCCTGCTGGTAGTGCCTATGAGAGTCACTGTGCAGCCCTGCCTCCGCCACCCCTCCTCACAGGTGTTTCCAAAACTCGTCCCCCCCAGACACTCAGCTCCCTTTAAACCCCCGTTTCCCACTAGGAGTCACGCATCTCCCACGGTCTCCCCGTGTGCCCAGCGTGCCTGCTCGGGGAGCGGGGAAGTCCACGGCTCTCACGGTGTTGCTGCTCAGCCGCTTGTCTAGGTCAGCGGCCGCCTGGATGCAGGGCTCCCTGTGCATGGATCTGGGGGTCCTGAGTCACTCCACCCGGCTCTTTCTCTTGCTGCTTGTGGGACCCCCTTTCTGAATCCGAGACGGCTCAGGTGATGCCCAGCAGACTGGCCATCCCAACGAATCCTATCAGCACTCACTCATAGCCGAACGCTCATCTACAACACCTTGATAAGAAAAATACTAATAACCCAGTAAAAATG
>PVJH01016274.1:0-51041 GCA_004026705.1 Nesogale talazaci
TTTTTTTTTTTTAGAAAGCCACCAGGGTGCAGTTTCCGCAAAGAAGAAAGGTGTATGACTTCGTAATCAGTAGGCAATTTATCTCAGGGAGCTGGGGCAGACCCTTCAGGAAATAAGCCTGACACTGAGCACCCAGTCTCCCCCGAGGCATCTCTCTCGCATCTCAAATACCCTTTGTTTTCTATTCAGAGCTGCCAGTGGATTCCAAAATACTTATGCACCTGCCAGGGGAGAAGGAGCCTTGGTGGAATAGTGGCTGTGTGTTGTTCTGCTCACCAGAAGGTCAGCGGTTCAAAACCACCTTCCCTTCCTCAGGAGAAAAGAGAGGCTTTCTACTCCCATAAAATGACAGGCTTGGAAAGTCACAGTTGCAGACTCGATGGCCACGAGTCTGGCTGTTAACATCTTTGCAGGGGTTCAGGGTCGCTGTGGGCATGGGCCTGGGCCTGGGGCTGGGAGTGGGCTGCTAGGAGCCTGAGGCTGACCCTAGGACCTGTTCCTGCTGAACGCGTGGGTCCGTGGCTCACTGTGGAATCTGTGCCAGCTCAGGAGGCCCCGCCCTCATGTGCAGGGCAGAATGGCACCCCACGGGGTTTCCAAGGCCAGGACCTTGTGTAGGCAGATGGTCAGGCCCGGCTCCCAAGTCACCACCGCTAATCACCAACCTTCCAGCTCGTAGCAGTGTTGTTTAACTGTTTGTGAGCCCAGGGACCCAGCCTCACCATCACACACGCCCTTACCCTTCATTCACCTTCAGAAAATCCGTCTGTAAGAGGCACCATGCTAATGAGAAGCTAATGGGGGGGGGGTGGAGGAGGGGGAGGAGGCATCCAATCTACTACACATGCTAAGGAGGCAGCAGCCAGGGTCATGTGGCCACGGCCACGTGAGAACCATGTGGTCACGCAGTAGGTCAACATGTGGCTGCTCAGCCGCCCAGTGGCTCTGGTCAAAACCAACCCACCCCAAACACCTCAAACCTGCTGCTATCCAGGCAATTCTGATTCATAGAGCCCTTAAGAGGTGACAGCCTAGCAAATCCAGTTCTGCTCGGTCACACGGGGTCACTAAGAGTGGACAACTGGCATGGTAGCTCCTAGCCGTCCCACAGCCCCCGTGTCCTCCCCTGTGGCCTTTGCGTGGATTTCTGACCCGCGCTGATCCTACAGCGCCTAGAAGGGATGCCCAGGGTTCCCGAGGCTGGGCGCACCTTGATGGAAGCAGGGTGACAGCCCCCATTTCTCCCCGAGCCGCTGGCTTCCCCACACTGACCCGTCAGCAGCCGAGGACTTAGCCTCGATGCCGGCCTCCATGCCGGGGAGGAGAGGACTGGAAGGAGCTAACAGGGTCAGGGGAAGCATCCCCAAGTTCCCGGAGGAATCGGCACGTTCCCTGCATGCACGGCCGTGGGGTTCCAGACTCGGCCTGCTGAGAACTGGCAGATGAAGGGAGAGGGCCACCCCCATCCAAGATAACCCTGGTAGCTTAGAGGTTGCACCCTGAGCTGTAACCCGTCTGCCTGGCAGTTTGAAACCACAGAAGCTCCTTGGGAGAAATCTCAGGAACCCATGGGGGTCACTCACTCTGAGCCAGCATGGAGGATTCGATGGCAGTTCGTTGGTCATCCTCCCCACCACTGGGGGGCTCTGTGGCCTTCAGAAAGCCCCTGTTTCCTGGGGGCCTCCTGCCTCCCCAGCATCCAGAGAGGAGCTTGGGGGGGGGGGGGGCTCGTTCAGGGGCACTTCAGTCCTAAAACACATTCTAATGCCCAGGGTCCCCAGGAAATCCCAGGGGAGGCCGGCCGGCTGTGACAGGTATTTGCAGAGGAAAGAAAGGGACTCTGTGCCCTGAGCTGAGCTTCCAGACTCTGAGCTCTCTGCCTCTCTTGTCTGCTTGGAGGTGCCCACAGAAACTCAGGCCATGAGGCAAGAGACGTCGCAGTGAGCTCCAGGGTCCCAGCACCTACCCTTCTCTTTGGTAATCTTCGTCCAGATTTGACAAAAGCTGCGAGCCCTCCGTGGAGAGGTCCACAGCGGCCAGGGGCAAGTCTCGATAGGCAAAGTTGCCCAGCTGCACGGGGGCGACAATCTTGGTGTCTTCCTCGACTTGTTGGGAGATGATTTCAACTTCCGAAATTCCTCCTTCCAGGGCAGGCCTGCAAAGGGCAGGAGGGCGACAGGGAAGGGTCAGGTGGAGAACAAGGTCCAGGGTCCTGCCCGGAGGCACCAGAAGACTCAGTGCCGGGCTGTGCAGACAGCTGGGGGGCACTGTGAGCATGCTCTTCACCCAACCTCCCCGTCTCCTTCACCTTTCGGAGAGACAGACAGAACAACAAGGAGAACTGCTCAGATCTGGAAATAGGAGCCTGGGGGGTTGGCTCTCTCAAGTCTCTGAAGGCAATTCTGCCAGCCAGGAAGACCAGAGCCAACACTTTGAGGACAGATATCCTGGGCCCTTGAACATTATATTGCTCGAGTTCATTGATTGTTTTACACAGTGCTTCCTGGGCTTCCTTGTCAAGGTTCTTTGCAAAGTCTCTACACAGCAGTCGGGGAAGGAGGTGCTGGTTCACAACGGGAGGCATGTGTGGTGGCTGGGGAGTCTTCCTGGGGACTTGGGGGATGGGGTAGGGGCCTGGGGGGGAATTGAGGACAGAAAGGGCCAGCATTGCTTGGTCGTTGCTCCGTTTCCACCTGCCCCACTGCATCTGCCTTTGGGGAGCAGGGAATGGCCAGCTGGCCAAATGTCTGCGACACTGTGTGTTTTCTACAAGCAACGCTCACCCAGGGCAGCTCCCACCCTTCACCCTTCACCCTTCACCAAAGGGTTTCCAAACTGAACCCAACACGAACCAGCACCTGGTTCCTCAAGTCTGACTCATGGTGACTGCGATAGGTAGGTTTATTGTGCCCACCCGGCCAAGACCAACACGTGGGATTCATCAGGTCGCAGTCTGATGAGAGGACAAAGATAAATGGTTCGGCAAGCCCCCCACCCCCCACCCCTCCCTCTCCTGCTCTTTGGTGATCAGAGTCTGCTGGAGCGTGATGCTGCGGCTGGAGCTGGTTCTCTGCCTCAACCTGTGAGCTACACACCCTGCGGGCCAGGCCAAGCTGCGGATCGTGTCACTAGAACTTGAGGCTCTTTCGAGACCTGCTTCGCCACGCTGCTGATGCATCTGTCACTTGAGGCTGAGGCTGGTGGGATGCGCCGCCTTGCGTGGCTGGTGTACAATATCCCGATATCCCAATATCGCTAAACTCCTAAGCTGCTGTTGGTGACCCACCCTGCGGCCTGCGGGCAGACTCTGATGGTAAGGGTCCTGGCTTCGTTTCTCTGGAGAACTCTGCCTAACACAGTGATCCCACCCGTGCAGGGTCGAACTGCCCCATAGGGCTGCCATGGCTGTGACCCTTTGGAGAGAGACCTTTCTTTCGAGAGGCCTTCTGGTGTGTGGGCTGGAATAGCCACACTTCCACTTGGTCAGGGGGTGGAGGGTGGAGGAGGGAGGCTCAGTCCAGGGTCGGCTCATCCCGCCAGGGGGTCTTGTCCAATTTGGGGAGTACGTGTGGGCCCCATCATGACCACGGGCAGAGGAAGAGGTGACTCTTGGCTTTTAAAATCGGGGCACAGGACGCATCCTACAACGAACGTGTCCAGCCTCGAACGAATATCCACAAAGACTCTGCAGAGAGCTGCTGGTCGTTACAGGTGAACTTCCTGGCAAGCCACCTGCAGTCTCTCCTGGGCCTTGATTCCTCTATAGTAGGCGTCCTCAAATGATGGCCCGCGGGCCACATGTGGCCCGCCAAGGACATTTATCCAACCCGCCGAGTGTTTTTGCCACCATTGCCTGTCCTGCTTAGCAGTCGACTCATCCCAGGCCCGCAGTGAATTTGTTCATAGTTTTTGGTTGTTTTTTTTTTTTAAACTATAGTCCGGCCCTCCAACGATGGTCTGAGGGACAGTGAACTGGCCCTCTGTTTAAAAAGTTTGAGGACGCCTGCTCTGTAGCATCGAAGGGGGTGCATCTTGTGTCTCTGACTCAAACAAGGCAGGTTTGGAAGAAAAATACAGTGAGTGGGGAGGAGAAAAATCCACTGTTTCAGGGTGAGTGGAGGCCCCAGGGTAAGGAGAACCCGGTGGAATTCTGAGGTGGCCTCCCTGTATGCTGTCCCCTGGACCAGCGATCCAGGTCACGACTTCTGATCCCAAGGAAGTCAGGTTTCTCAGGCTCCCACGGGGCCTCAGTTTCTCCACTCTGCACGGCAGGAAGTGAGGGAAAAGTACCCACCCCATCTTACTTTGTGATCTGACAAGGCTACAACTGCCCGTGGGAGGAACAAAACCCTCCCACAGTGGGTGGATTGGGGGGGGGCTCTAAACCCCCAACTTCTCTTGCCCAACAACCATGGGAAGCTAACCAGTATTCTTCAGCGGCAGCCACCCAGGAAGGGTGGAGCTGGATGCCCCGGACTGCTCTGTTGCTGGGATCATCCAGATAATTGAAGGCAAAGGGAACTCTCCCGGACCCCACCCCTCTTTTTCATTTGAACACCACAGCTTGACGGCCCCCCGACTGCCTGAAGTCGCCAAGTAATTTCCCGCGGCCCCATTTCTTTTTGGTAGACCTGACTTAAACCTTTGCTTTTTCACTACCTGTCAGGCACAGATAATAGTGCTCCTCATGGCGTGACATTTACAAAATGACTCAAGCGCTTTAGACGGAACAGTCGCAGGATGTGAGACTTGTGTGTTTCTCAACAATGGAAATAAAAGTGTGGGTGTTTATGGGGTGGGGGGGGATTCCAACTTCTTCAGATGTTTCCCCCAAAGCAGCTGCTGGGTTCGATGGGTGTTCTCTCTCCTTTTTCTCTCTTTGACCCCCAGATGACTCTTTGAACAAATTCTGTGTTGATGAACTCAACAAATGCCAGCTTTGGGGTGACAGGGTGTCCAGGGGGTACCAGGGCATGCCTCTGAGATTATAGGACTTCTGTCTTCCTGACTGTCCTCTCCCTTGGTCCCTTTCTGCCGCCGTGGCCACGTGGTCCTCTCCAAAGAGAACGAAGGCCTTGCTCGGTGAGGGGGAAGGTGTCACCATCCCTGGTCTGATCATTGAGACTAGTCCTGGGTCTTGCCTGTGAAGACCAGGATGGCAGAAAAAAGCTCTCAGCACCTCCGCTCTTACCCGCTCCTTGTGTACCCCGGCCCCTCTGCCCTCCGGCTTGACAGCCCCACCCATCCACAAAAAGATTGCGTGGCTCCCCCTCCTTGACAACCCCTCGGATTCCAACCGAGTGTCTTCCATCCAGCAGGCAGGACATTAGCAGGCGTGACCCAATCCGAACCACGGGAAGGCCCCGCGTGGTCCTGCTTGTGTCCACACACCGTCTGCACCGCAAGGTTGAGAGAAGCAGGGAGCAGATCCGCCGACAGCCCGCCGTACCCCAAATTCAAGAGGGTGCCTAGGCAAGGTGAGCTGAGCCCTCTACCTGACCACCCCAAAGATACTTCATGCCCCTAAAACCCCGCGGTGCTTGGTGACACAGCGTTGTTGTGGCAACAGATAACGGGCTCGGTGGGGCGCCCAGTGCTTCAGATGATAGGGCAGCAGGGCCGGCAGAGAGGCCAGCATGGGGTGGTGAAGCAGCAAGAGGGCGGCCCTCCTCGGGTGCTTACCACCGAGTCACGAAACAGAGGGCAAGGGACCGCTCGCTGCTGCTGGTCTGGCCCACTAGTAAGGCTCCAGCCTCGTGGGTTTGGGAAGGAGAACCGTTTTCTCACAGGGGTTCCCTCGCTGGTCGTCAACGGCTCATTTGGAGGAAACCCGCTGGTGCTTTCTCAGTCCCTGTGCGATCCCCATTTTGTTCATTCCCATTAAACACTCCCTTCTGCTTTAGAAAGACTCTCTCATAGCCTTTGGCGAAGGGCAGGGGTGCGTTGTGGCTGCCCCAGGGAGCAGCAGGTCGACTGGGGGCATCTGCACCCCTGGCGCTGGGAGGGCAGGACCCCGCTGCTTCTGGGACTACAAAACGGGCTTACTTGACACCAAGGCACGGTGATGGAGGGACCAAGGACAAAACCACGAGGGGGGGTGGGGTGGAACCAGTGATACTTACTGTGGACTGGTCATGGTGGAAGGCACAGTCAGAGCCGTGGGTGTCCTGGAGGTCTAGTGCGGCTCAGCTCTCCGGAAGCCTGCCGCCGCCGGCATTGCCAGGGTGCGTGGGTTGGCCGAGACACGTGCCAACACGGGCCCTGCAGACAAGGGGTTGGATCATAGGTGTTGATTACTCAGTGCCCCCTGAGCTCATCGGAAAGTGCAGCTTCTCAGAACTTCTACGCCGGCCTTTTCCTCCAAGGCATTGCTGAATCGATTCTTACGGTGACTCTCTGCAGGGATATGGACAGGGTGCCCTTCTTCACCAGTGGTCCCCAGCCTCCCTCAGGCCGAGACCCTTGCCTACAGTTCCTCATGTGGTGGTGATGCCAACCACACAATCATTTTCGCTGCTACTCCATCACTGCCATTTTGCTGCTATTATGAGTCATCCGATATGCAGGATGTATTTCCATTGTTACACATTGGACATAATTAGACACCATTAAGGCATAGTGATTAATCACGAAACGATGCGCCATGGTATATTGACAAAGATTTAGGTGTTTCCCCATGGTCTTAGGCCACCACTGTGGAAGGGTCGCTTGACCCCCAAAGGGGTCAGGACCCACAAGAACCGCTGTTCTACAGGGCTAATTGAACAACAGCTTTTGCTCTCTTTGGGGGAGAGGAGGAAACGGGCCCAGCATGCATCAGAGCCTTCTGTGCCACACACAGTCCCCAGAGGGTGGAAGAGCCAGCTCTCAGACTCCAGGTCTCCTGAATGTCGCCACAGCTCATCCCATGACAAGGAGGTGAGGGAAACGGCCCCTTTCCATCTTCAGCCCCCGCCATCGGGTCCCTTCCAGCTCCTGGTGACCTGTGAGCGTCAGGGCAGCGCTGTTCCCCACACGGTTTCTGGAACTCTCCAGACCTTTCTTCCAGGACACGTCTGTGCAGGCTCCAAGGTCTTTGTCTCCAAAGCCTCAGGTGAACCCCAGTTTCTCCCTTGCTTCTCTGGTGGTTCCCCCAGGCCTCATCTCCTACTTCTCTCCACCGGGTCTCTCCGCACAGCAGAGTGGTTCCCCAGGTTGTCCTTGGAGCCAGATGGCCTGGAGTGAAGAGTCCAGCTTCACAGACTAGCCCAGTGACCTTGGGTCAGCTATGTAAGTCTCCTCTCCTCAGTTTCCCTATCTGTACGACAGACCGCATGAGTGAAGGCACGTAAGACCTTTGGAAACTTCCCCGGCACACAGTAGGCACTGCATCATGTTTGACTTTCATGATCTTACCTCTCATTTCATAAATTAAAATTACACCATCTACTGAACCCTAGAATGCCGTTTCTTTTTCATTGTGGGAAAGTGCAATAACTTAGAATGTGCCACTGTAAAAAACCTCACAGCGGATGATTCTGTGACATTAAGCACATTTACCACCACTATACCTTACATTCACCTAGAGATTTCACACGAATGCAATCGCACCACCCCACCCCACCCCCCCACACACAGAGTTTTACTTGGCATGTTGTCAAAGTCTGGTCATGTGGTTGGAAGGACCAGATTTCCATTTCTATTCGTGGCTGGCTAACTATCCGTGTGTCATCCCATGTGTTGTTTGTCCATGCACCCACACATGTACATCTGGGTGGCTTCTCCCTTTGGCCACTGGAAATAGCACTCTACAGACAGTCATGGAGGAGCTTTAGTTTGAACACCTGTCTTCAAATCTTTGGGGGCACAGAGTTCGGAATGAACCTGCTGGGTCCCCTGGCGATTCTAAGCTGACCGTGCAGGGAAGCCATCAAACTCGAATGGATTTTTCTATCAGTCAGTGGGAGACAGGGCAATCCAGCAGAAGGCACCCAAACAGACGCAGACCTGAGTCCTGGGTACTGAGGAGCCCCTCAAAGGAGTAATGCCATCCTTTTCAAAGGATGGTTGAATTTTGCTACAAATGGCTTCTCCTGCCAGAAACCAAGGCGGGGCCAGATAACACCCACCCGACCCCCTCCAGCCCCCAATTCTAAAGCAGTTCTCACCCTGTGGGTGACAGTTAAGGAAGCCCTAAGAGGCATCAGTGGGCTTGCACGGTGGAGCCAGCCCAGAACACTGAGAGTACCACGGACTGCCAACAGAACCCACACGGCCGTCTTCGCAGAAGTAGGGCCACAACGCTCCTCCTCGGTAAGGATGGTGAGACTGTCTCACGGACGTTGGACGTGTTATCAGGAAAGGCCAGTCCCTAGAGAATGGCATCGGGGAACGGGGAGGGGCGGTGACCACGAGGGAGGCCCCCGACAAGACGATGGGCGCAGTGGCTGCTGTGACAGTGGGCTCAGGCGTGGGACCGGTCGTCAGGGTGGCGCACAGGGGAGCGTGCCGTGTCCGGTTGTGCAGCGTCAGAACCGTTTGACGCCACGGAGCGACCCGGACTCCTGGTGCAGCGGGGCGGGCGAGCAGGCGGTGGAGAAGCAGACCACCAGCCCTTTCTTCAGAGGCACCCCTGGGTGGGCTCCAACCTCTGGCTGGGTGGTCAAGTGTGCACACTGGGTGCCCGAGAAGGCTGGGAAGGTACCCTGTGCCAAAGAGAGAGAAGGCAGCCCTGGCGGGGTGGCAGGTGAGCACACTTCTGCCCGAGGCTTGGACCCAGCAGCCCCTCACGGGCCCGAGCGCTCAGCAGGCAGCCCCCCTCAAAGAAGGGCTCTTACTCTTCCGGCTCCATTCTGGAGGAGAACGAGACGGGCCCTTCGCTTACTGTTTGGTTTTCAAAAGAATGAATTCATATTTTGTTATCGGTGACACGTTTTAAAATCGGTTTTAAAACGTCTAACCTTGGTGTCGTAGATATAAATAATTCTCTCCGTAGGTATTGGGGGGGGGGCGGGGCAGATTCCCTGGAGAGAGGGGGCGTAGTTTCTTGGAGAGAAGATTGGGCAATTGGGGGGGAGGCCCGGGAGGGGTGGGCTGTGATGGCATCTCCAGCACATGGGCAGAGTAAGGGAGTGAGGACAGACGGACACCTGGACAGACAGTGCAGCTGAACCCCAGCCAACAGCACATTTGAGAAGGGAACGGCCTTGGCGTTGGCGGCATTACTCAGGCTGTATGTTATTTTAAAATAATATTTCCCAAACAAAATACACCCCCTCCCTCCGAAAGCATGAGCCTCGCAAGAGGCAGGTGTAGTCTGGCACTCTATAAATGAACATCTGAAGTGCAAACCTGCTGTCTTATAAACCTGGGGGAGGTACAAGAGAAAGTCTGTTTTGGATTTACCGGGACTGGCACCGTGGAGGTGGGGGTGGGGAGCGGCTTCTCAGACTCCCCTAAAATCCCATTTGACCCCACTCGCAAGTCTATGTATTTTGCAACACCAGGCTTGCTTATTCCAGCCAGGGCGCATAGTTCAACCTGTCCAAGCTGCCATCCCTGGAATGTTAGCATGAAGGCAGCTTCTAAGATCAAGACCTGGCTGCAGTGTGGTGGGAGGGAGGGCCCGGCCAACATTTCATGCAATCCCCTGCTAAGGGACGGGTCGGAGGGTCAAAGGCCCCCAGAGGCTCCTGGGAAGACAGACCTGGAGCACGGCTACGTCCTGACACTCACCAACACGCTCATTACATCCTGGCGGCACAGCCTTGTGACTGCAATGGCTTCTTCCAGTCCTGGCCTTGCGAGTCCTCTGCGGGATGTTTGGGGAAGTATATATTCTGAGACCACGCTGCAGAAATGCTGGATCAGAACTCTACAGGGGGATGTGAGCGTCGTTTCTTTAAGTGTCCAGTGTTTCTGATGGTCCGCCATCTCCAACCTCTCAGGACAATGAGCGGTTCTCAAACCTCTGAGGGTCTCAGAAACCCCAGAAGGGCAGATTTAGATGCAGCACCCCAGCCCTGGAGTTTCCGATTCTGGTGTGTGTGTGTGTGTGTGTGTGTGTGTGAGAGAGAGAGAGAGAGAGAGAGAGAGAGAGAGAGAGAGAGAATTCCGCATTTCTAACAAATCCTCTGGGCTGAGAAGAACTAGAGACCCAGCCAGACCTATCTGTTGGAGATGCTTGGTTTGGAAGGTCACTCAGAGTAACCACGCTTGGATGACGGAGTTTGGAAGCTTTGCTGTGGTTGGTAGAGCCCTGGCATCAACTTCCACTCACTGTGACCCTGGGGAGCCGGGGAACTCCCCCGTCGGGGTGTCGTGGGGACCATCTCACACAGGGCGGCTGGCTGGGGTGGCAGCCGAGGGCTTACCTGCCGTACCACCTGGACTCCCTAAGCAGGAATCCCAATCCAAACCCTAGAGCCTCAAGTCAGGTCTGACTCAGAGTGGCCCCCAGGGTCTCCAAGGCTCTGAATGCTGGGGAGCAGCAGACTGCCGCTGGGGGGCTCGAAATGCTGCCTTTTCGACTCGCAGCCTAGTGCTTAACCACTGAGCCACCAGGGGACCTTTCCGAGGTGGAGTGAATGTCTAATCCCTGCTGGGCAGTGGAGAGAGGTGAGGCTCAAGTTGCATGATTGCAAAGCTTGCTGGGTGCTGCTGAGCCCATTCGGAACAGGGCAGGGTAGAACTGCCCCCACCTGTTTCCTGGGTGGTCATCTTTACAGAAGACGGTCACCTCGTCTCTCCCGAAGAGCGGAAAGTGGGTTCAAACCCGCCTGTGCTTGGTTGGCAGCCGGGTACTTTAAGCAGCCTGCCTTCGGTCTGACTCCCTGTGGCAAACTTCCTGGGAGGGAACAGCCAGCCGAAGCCACTCGGGCCAGGCTGCAGGACCAGAGACAGAGACCCAATGTCAATTGAAAAGACCTCCACCTGCAAGTCAGATCTGACTAATAGTGACAGAGGCTCCGAGGACTGTGCATTGTTCTCTAAAACAGAAGATCTGGGGCAGATTATTCCAAGACTGCGAGAGTGCCTTAGAGACGTCACCAAGGACCCACACGCTGACCACGCACCTATGCCCGGCCTGTGTGATACACGCACTCCTTGTGCTCACTGCCGCAGTGCCAGCATGCTCGTCCTCACGCCACCTCCCCAACAAGCAGGAGCCAGAGGCTGCCTTCTCACGCCGGCTCAGACCTTGTATCCAGCCAGCAAAAACCGCGCACGCCCTCCAGCCAACTTCTCCTCACACCTCTGTGGGCAGAGCTGCATTCCAGGGAGTCTGGGGCCACGGGCAGCTGGGCTTAGGGACTCCGAAAGCCTAGAACAGCCTCACTTCATCCCTTCAAGCTGGGTCCTATTTCCCTGGAATTATAATCCGGATTCTTTGGGGAAGGAAATAAGCAGGGAGCGGTTGTGTGTTGACCGTCAATTGTCTGCCAAATCAGGCTTGGGCATTGTTGTCCTGTTGGGAGGCTTAGCAGATGAAGCTTCCTGGCCAACGGGGCCGGCCCGATGTGGTGAGTGACTGGCAGGAGACCTGACCGCCATGCTTGTGCCCGCCCACCCTCGCAGTCCTCCATTCAGAGAAAGCACTGCATGCAGATGGAGTCCCGGCCCCACCAGCTGTAGTGTCTGTCCCTGGGGACAAGCCACCAAGTGCTGGCCCCTTTCACAGCCACGCCGTTCCATTACCTCCCCCCTCTCCCCAAGGAGAAGGCTGTGCGTGTTTCCCGTGCTCGGTGAGAAAGGTGTCTGTATTACAAAACAAGGTCATCCTTGCTGTTACCTTGACCCATTAATACCTCGCTCCGTTACCAAGAAGTGAAAATGAAGAAAATCAATCATGTGCCGAGTGTTCTCCCACTCCAATCTCCCGTCTGTGGCAAAACTCCTAGCTGCAGATCAGCGAAAAGAGTGGGCAGGGAGCCCAACGCCGCTTGCTTTCCTGGGCACGACGGCAATCTCCTGCGGCCCCCCCCCCAACTCCCGCCGCCCCCAACTTCTTACTGCGAGTGCTCTTCATTGATGGAGTAGCACGGTCTATTGCCGCTCTTGAATCCCAGGAAGCACACGCTGCTGACGCGCAAAGCTAGACCCAACCATCCCAAATGACTCGAGGGTCCTGAGAAGAACACCAAGAGGAGCATGATCCTAACGCTTCCCTCTCCTTCACCTCGCCCACCCCCTCCCACCCCCCGTGAAAATGTGTCCCCATACACTTGTGAGCTTGTAACAAATCCTGCCCTCTGGAACATGCTGGGTTCCGGCTGGGGCAGAGGACCGGCTGGCTCCTTGCCCTTGGCTGACCTGAGCAGAAAGGAGGCAACCTTCCAGCCCCTCTCCAGCCCTGTAGGCCGACGGGGGTCTGGAACACAAGTGGACAGTGATTTGGGGAACCACAAGCAATGGGCTGCGGCTGTAACGGTTTCCCTGTTGGCTCTGGCTCTGGCTCCCGATCCCCAATCAAGCACATCTTGGGGGTAAATACCACCTTTCAAAGGACGTTGTATATCCACTAAGCCATAGGACGCTAACTAAAGTAGGTTAGGAACCAGGTATAATTAACTTTGCCCTTGGATTCTACTTGGTACCAGGCAAGAGACTGCTCTTTGCAAATGGAGAGGGCAGTGGGGGTGAGGGAGTGGGGGAGGGTGGGGTCCTCTTTGGGCCATGCTTCTTGTGTTGCACGTGGTGAATGGCAGACAGGACGGTGACTATTCATTTTCAGTGTCTCAATGACCTGTGTCTTTCAGTGAGGCCCCATTCATCTGTTCTCTGGGTTGGCCAGGCAACGAGCTTCGTCCAAGACAGGTGCTTCCCTGATTGGACCTGCTCCTTCCCCGCCCCTGCCCCATACCCCCTCCCCTCTCTGTCACTGCTACCTCTCCCATCACTTTGATCATAGGCTCGGGCGGCTTCCTGGAGGAGGAGCGTTGTCCCCTCAGTCCTCCCAGCCACGCCTCAGCTGCTGCCCGCTCAGCTCCCTCTCTGACCCTGTGAGCTCAGACAAGACCAGAAGAGCTGTCCAGCCGTGCCCAGCCCACACTGCTGACCCGCAAACTCGAGAGCGACATAAAGGTTTGCTGTTTTAAGTCTTTCCCATGCCCCACCCCAGTTTGTGACGAGGTCTTACTTCAGCAGTAGACAACTAATGCATTGTAGACAGAAATCCCGGCCGCAGCACGCAGGGCCATGCCAAGAGGGGTGTTTTTAGAAGGCAGCCGTCTCCATCAGAAGCCTTCCTTGCTCCTTTATCATGGAGCTTCACTATAATCGCGTTCTGTCGCGGAGCCGCGAACAGCTGGAGCGGTATTAAAGGTGGGGACAGGAAGATCACAGAACTCACGACAGGGCCACGGTAATCAAAACAGCCTGGTACTGCTAGGATGACAAGCATAGGGAGCCGTGGGCAAGAGCTGAAGAACCAGAAGGACACTCACTGTCCTGCAGGCAGGTGATCTTTGACCACGGGCCCAAGTCCACTCAGTGAGGAAGAAGCAGTCTCTTTAAAAACTGGTTCTGGGGCTGAGCCCCAGTGGCGTAGTGGTTGTGCGCGGGACTGCGGCCCACTGGGACGGAGGTTCAATTCCAGCAGTGGGGCTGGGCCTCCTACTCCCACCCCCGAGAGCAGTGATGCCCTCCCCCCCAAAAAAAAAAACTGGTTCTGGAAAAAGGGAATTGCCGTCAGTGGGAACATGAAGGGGGCCCATGCCTCACGCCATAGACAACACTAACTTCCAGAGGCCTAGAAGTGAAGGAAGTTCCTGGAAGATCACCCAGTGTCAAAACTGCGATTAGGGGACCCCCATATTCAGCTTAAATAGCCCATCAGATAAAACCAAACAGGGACAAATGACAGCAGATGGATGAGTGGGGTCTCCTAAAATTAAAGGCTTCTGCCCATCAAGAGCCATTACCAAGAGAGTCAAAACTGGCAAAAACATATCTGATCGGGATCTCATCTTTAACGCACATGAAAACTTCTACAACTCAACAACAAACAGAGAAACACTCCAGTCAAAAGATGAGCTGAGGATCAGGTCCTTCGCCAAAGAAGGAACAAACACATGAAGAAATGCTGTTATCATCAACCACTAGAGATGCAAATCAAAACCATAAGGAGACACCACCTCGCTCTTGCAAAAACTGGCAATGATTTCATAGAAAATAACAAATAATGCCGATGAGCTTGTGGAACTCTTCTCCATGGCTGGCCAGGATTGAAATAGTATATTCACCATGACAAACAGGACAGCTGGCACTTCCCCAAAGAGCTAACTAGACTTCACGACCCAGTCATCCCACTACCAGGTAGACGTCCTAGAGGGACCAGAGCAGTATGCTCCCTGTAGCATTCGTCACAGTAGAAAATACAGAGAAACAGCTTTCTTGTGGATGGGTGGATGACACCATAGCATTATTGACAGTAGAAAAGCAGGGAAACAACCACTCTGTGGCTGGCCGGATGAACCACAGTGCAAACACACAGTGGAAATACTATGGAGCCGTGAAGAACAACGAGGCGCCCACGAAGCATCTTCCCACATTCTGGAGGCTCTGGAGGACCTTACGCTGAATGGAGTCACTCTGCTGCTAGAAGACAAAGAGTTGTTTGTCCCCGCTATTATAAAATGTTTAGGGGCGGAGCCCCGGTGGCGTAGTGGTTGTGCTCGGGACTGCGGCTCACTGGGCTGGCAGTTCAAATCCAGTAGCAGCTCTCCAGGAGCAAGGCTAGGCCACCTACTCCCACCAGAGGGCAGGGATGCCCAAAACAAAAAAACAAACAAACAAACAAACAAAAAATGTTAAAACTAGAGACATAGGTGCAGAAAGCAAAGCTACGTCACGGCGACCGCAGGTGGGCGGGGGATGGCAGATGAAGAGCTTTGTAAACAGTCCTCACCCGTTCCTTTTGGTGATCAGAAAGGCAAGACCAAGTCCAGATGGTATCAGCACAACGGGGCCCGGGTAAATAGAAACGCTAAGAAGTAGGCGAGAAAGAGGGACACATTTTGGTAAATGCTGCATCATACACAAGTTGGTAGTAAGAGTGAAAACCAAAAAAGAGCTATGGGTGGCCCCATAGCTGGATAAGGATGCGAAGCAGCGTGTGGAAAGGTGGCTAAAGCACACCAGGTACAGTGGGATCTATGGACCCGTAGAGGGTCACGGAGTTGGGATCAACTTATTGGCAGTGGGTTCAGTTCTGATGGTGAGCATATATATATGCACATGTTTGGATGTATTGCATATATATCGACATATATAACTAACTACATAGGGGCCACAGTGATAGAGGGTACTGAGACCTATCCACAGACAACCAACCAGTGAGACCGACTTCCTGTGTTCAGTCTTGGGACCATAGTGTCTGGGGACAGCTTAGTCAACTAGTGCAATCAAGTTCATAAGCAATTCTACATCCTAGTTTGCTGAGTAGCAGCGGGGGGTCTTACAAGTGGCTGTGAGTTTAAGATACGACTCCTGGGTGTTCATGTGTGTAGACCAAAAGAGGTGGAAAGAAGTCACAGGCTCCGAGAGTGGGAATCCACAGGACCCACGACCTCATCCAACCCGGGACCCCAAAAGCTGCATGATACCTCACTCCCACAAGCAGCCATCTCACTAGGAATACAATAGAAGGTCCTGGATAGGATGAAATAAAGATGTAGACCAAAACTCAACATCCTCATGAAAGGCCAGGTCTCCTGGATCAGAAGGACCCCCAAGATGTGGGTCCCAAAAGAACCTCTGGACATGGAACTGCAAGCCGCTTCTGCCGGTGACATTTCAGCCAAATTGGGCTTATAAAATAAAGTAGTGGCCTGTAAAATATCAAAGGAGCAAGCAGACAGTGAACTGTAGGAGACCAAATGCTGAGCACTTATACACAGAGCAATGGAGAGAGGGCGAGATGGGAATGTGGAGATGGGTCTAGGGGAAGGGAACACACAGAATGGCAGCCTTGAGGATACTGACGGAGTGCGGGAGCTGTAGCCAATGTCACCCAACAGTGTGTGCAGAAACTCCTAGAGGGGGCCTCATTCACTGTGCACGAGGAGCCCTGGCGGCACAGGGGTTATCTGCTGAGCTGCTAAATGCCAGGTCAGCAGTTCTAAACCACCAGCCACTTGGGGAGTGAAAGAGGAGGCTCTCTGCTCCCGTAAAGAGTCAGGTGCCTCTGACTTGGAATCCTAGTTTCTGAGTGAGAATTTGCTGTGTGAACCTTCACCCCAAACACAAAAAGATATAATTACCATTTTTTAAATCTACACACGTAAATCCTTGCGCAAATTTATACGAGCATGTGTTCATATACAGAGGTTAAGTTTTGTTGATTGACAGAATAAAAGAGCCTTGGTAACTTTTAATCACTTGGAAATATATGATAAATATCCTTTCTGGTCAGTATATAAAGACAGAGATATGTAAATAGATCTACTTGAATTTCACAGTTCATATATGCACACATATAATCTCATATGAACTGGTTATGTTAAAATGTGTATTTTGAAACTTAATTTTATTGTGGCAAGTATACACATGTTTATAATTGACCAGAGAGTAGCATTCTAACCTTTTTAAAATGTATAATTCAGGAACATGAATTATTTTATCATGTTATAGTACCACGACCAGTATGTCCAAAAGTTTTACAGCTTCCCAATAGAAATTTACTACCCCTTCAGTGAAGGCTCCCATGAAAAGCATATTTTGATGAGACTCTCCCTTTTCCTTTGTGCCACCTTCCCCTCAGCATGACTGCACCAGGACACACAGACAACCACCTGTGTGTATCTTCCCTTGTTGGTCTTCTTACTCAGAGAATTATTGACAAACCAGCATGTGATTGTTTTATTTGAAACCGATTTTTAAACATTCCCACTTGCTGTTTGCTTTGCTCACTCCCAATACGCCTCCCCGAGACAAGGAGTGCAGCGCAGGCTAATGATTTTCATTAGCGATGACATAAGACTCCGTGGAGTGAATGTTCTAGAACTCCCTTACCCAATCCTTGGATGGTGGCTAATCAGTTTGCTTATTTTTTGTTTTTGCTTTTTTTTAAAGGGGGGAGGGACTGTGAAAAATGCTATAATAAACATCCTCGTATCCATTTTATTATGCACCAGTGTCTCTATTTGTGTGAGACAGACTCCCAGGAGCGGAATTACCAGGTTGAAGAGTCGGCATTTTTACTTTTAATAGCTAAAGCCAAATTGCTTTCCAAAGGGCTGGACCAATTCACACTCCACAGCGACACAGGAGAGTCCCCCTCGGAGGGGAGAGTTTAATCAATTGCAAGCTGTCAAGGGTGGCTGCAGACCAGACAAGCCCCAATACTTGCTTAATTGTGGCCTCTTCCCCAGGGAGCCCGAGAGTGAAAAATCTGGACAGGGAGGGGAAGGGGGAGACCAGAAATTCTTTATGTCCAAAGAAGGCGCCCCAGTCAGGTCCGGAACGAACTGCGGGTCATGGTGTTTGTCAGAACTGTGTCAGCAAAGGCCGTCTATCTGAGGGTGCTTTTTCCTTCCTGGTACCGTGAACAGGAGCCCCCAAACGGAATCAATTTCATAACCAGTTCCTCCTCTGCCCCACACCTCCACCCACTGCCCTGAGAAGGCACACGCTGGCAAAGAAAATGGGTGGCAATATGGCAGGCTGGAATTGGATACAGCTCTTGACCAGCTGGATAAAAGCATCAGCTTTGCCAAAAAGTGACAACAGACTCAATGCCCATCGGCAGGTGAACGGATAAGCAAATGTGACACTGGAATACAATGGGCTATTAGTTAGTCAAACAGGGGAAGGAGGCGCTGACATATGCTACCAGATGGATGAGCCTGGAAAACATTCTACCAAGTAAACTAGGTCAATCACCAGAGGTCGAACAGTGTCAGATCCTCCCATGGAAAGGACAGATCTAGAAGAGGAAAGTAGATGAGGGGCCTTCAAGAGTTCACAGGGAAATTGAAAGGAAAGAAAACAGAATGTTTCCATGTCCTTTGTGAGGCCCCCTTGCAGCGAACAGAGCTGAGCAATGGTTACCTGGGACAGGAAAAGGGCAAAGGGGAGAGTCGTTGCTTAGGGAACAGTGAGCTTCTGTGAGGATGACAGAACAATTAGGAAACAGACAATGGTGATGGTTGCAAAATACAATTAACATCACCACATGGTACACGTAGAGAATGTTCCGAGAGCAAATATTTTGTCACATAAACCACGAGGCAGAAATGTGATCAAAGAAGAAAAAGTATGGAGTCACTGTTATTTGATAACTGGCACACAAATCTTTGAGGAGCCCTGGTGACACTGTCAGGTAAGAGGTGGACTGTCAGCTGCAGAGCTGTCAGTTCAAACCCACCAGCCACTCCACAGGAGAAAGGTGAGGCTTTCTGAAAGGCCTGCGACCTTGGAACCCTTAGAGGAGGTCACTAGAAGTTGGAATCAACCCAGTGGCAGTGGGTTTGGGGGATGGCACAACATTTAAGTGCTCAGCTTCTCGGCAGAAGTCCAGTGGTTCAAACCCACTACCTGCCCATGGGATGAAAGGCCTGGCCATCGACTTCAACCAAAGACTGCAAGCTCAAAAACTCACTGGAGCAGCTCTCTCTTGCCACTCGGTCCTGATGAGTCTGTATTAACTTGCCTGCACACCACACCCATCTATAAGTTGGTGTCCAAAATACAAGGAGAAACTCAGTGTTAGACAGGGACACCAATGGGCCATGGGGAGCCCCCTGGAGCCACAGTTCAACCCTGACACACCTGGGGTCCCCAAGAGTCAGAATTAACTCAAGAGTGACCGTTCCGGTGGGGTCAGGATCCCAAGTTCCTATCAGCAGCTCAGGGAACCGACCGTCTGAGAACACTGGCTGAACTCACTCACTCACTCACTCACTCACTCACTCACTCACTCACTCCTCACCCAATCACTCACTGCCATCCAGTCAGTTATGACGCACAGGCACCCTAGCAGACACAGCGCAACTGCAGAAAGCCTCATCTTTTCCCCTTAGAGCCACTGGTGGTTTCAAACTGCTGATCTGGAGGCTAGCCACCCAACTTGTAACCCATCACACCGCCGGGGATCCCAGACAAACTAACGGTTGCTGCTGTTGCTATCAGGCGCCCTCCGGTTGATCCCCCGCAGAGCGACTCTGTGTACACGAGAACGACCTCGCCGGTCATACCCCAGCCTCGCCATCATCCTCTTCTCCTCGCCCATCATTGCAGCCCCCATGACAACCCACCTTGCCAAGCGTCTTCCTCTTGGACAATGAAAAGGACTGTGGTGGAGGCCCTTGAAGGAGCTACTTGAAAGTAACTGTGACATGGCTGAGCCCCGATGCTGTAATGGTTGTGCGCGGGACTGTGGCCCACTGGATTGGAGGTTCAATTCCAGCTCCACGGAGCAAAGGTTGGGCCTCCTACTTCCACCACCAGAGGGCAGTGATGTCCTCCTCCCCCAAAAAACCCGAAAGTCACTGTGACACCCAGAACCAAAAAAAATAGCATACCAATGTGAATGGGGGAAGGGCGCAGAGTGGAGACCCAAAGCCCATCGGTAGGCAGTTGGACATCTGCCCCGCCACCAAGCAGGAGGCTCTTTCCGGGGGTTGGTGGCTCCTGAGAATGTGTCCAAAGGATGCCGGACAAGGTCTACCCACGCTTGTTTCACAGGAGCATTCTGGCTGTACTGCATCCAAGTCCAATAGTCTTCACCAGAGTGAAATTCAAATGCACTGGTCCTTCTCGGGTCTTCCGTGTCCAATGTCCAACTTGCACGTGTCTATAAGACGACTGAAAATACCATGGCTGTGTCAAGCGCAGCTTTAGTCTTCAACACTTTAAAGGCGTCTAAGGCCAAACCAACTAGCCCATCCCATGTCAGTGTCTTTCTTTTTTATTAAATCATTTTACAGGGGACTATCCATCCATCCATTGGTTCAAGCACATTTGTACATATGCTGCCCTCATCATTTTCAGAGCATTTTCTTTCCACTTGAGTCTTTGACACCAGCTCCTCATTTTATCCCTCTTTCCCTCCTGAATCCTTGATAAATTAAAAAGTATTGTGATTTTCATAGCTTACATCATCCTCCGTCTCCCTTTACCCACCTCTCTGTTGTTTGCTCCCCCTCTGGGGGAGGGGGGTTGTATGTTGATCATTGTGATCAATTTTCCCTTTCTCCCCCCACCTTCCCCTTCCCCTCCTGGTATTTCTTTTCTCATTATTGGTCCTAGGGGTTTATCTGTCCTGGATTCCCTGTGTTGGGAGCTACCATCTGTGCCAGTCTACATGTTCTTGTCTAGTCAGATTTGTAAGGTAGAATCAGGGTCATGATGGTGGAGGTGGGTGGGAGGAAGCAGTAAAGCACTAGAGGAAAGTTGTGTTTTGTCAGTGCTACACTGCACCCCGAATGACTCATCTCTTCTTCATGATCCTTCTGTGAGGGGATGTCCAACTGCCTACCGATGGGCTTTGGGTCTCCACTCTGCGCCCCACCCCCATTCATATTGGTATTTTTTTTTTTTTTTTGTTCTGGGTGTCACAGTGACTTTCGGGTTTTTTTGGGGGGGAGGACATCACTGCCCTCTGGTGGTGGGAGTAGGAGGCCCAACCTTTGCTCCGTGGAGCTGGAATTGAACCTCCAATCCAGTGGGCCACAGTCCCGCGCACAACCGCTACACCACCAGGGCTCAGCCATGTCACAGTAGCTCCTTCAAGGGCCTCCACCACGGTCCCTTTCATTGTCCAACTACCTCAGGTCTTAGTTCGCTCCAGTCCCTTCTTCTGCCGATCCACTCAAGGACCTACTGCCATGTCCAGCTGTCAGAAAACCTTCCCATCACCCCTGTCCAGCCCAGAGGCCATTCCTTTGGCATCAGTAGCCCTTTGCCACCCGCCCTCCATCCCCAGAGGAACTGCAGATCACCGCCCCCTGGCTTTCCTTCATAAAAAGAGAAGAAAAGCCACAGAAGACTCCAGTGAGTCACAACACCCACCTGAGATCTCAGCGAGGGGCAGAAGGCACATGGGGTCGGGTGGAAATGGCTCCGCACCGGGCAAGCTGAGCGAGTGGGAAAAGCCCCTTAGTCCGAACCCACTTTTGCCACCAACCAATGGCGGCAGCATCTGACGGGCCCATGTGCGACCCTGTGGGAGCATGAAGCTCTCTAAGGCAGAAGGATGGGAAACTCAACGAGACAAGCACCCTTCACAGAGAAAGCCACCTAGGCCACCTAGTCCCTGGATTCGGACGTCTCGTATCCTGGACAAGGGGGGCTGAGCATGAGCTGTCTGCAGCCAGCTGGTGGCAGGCAGGCGGCCCACATAAGCCTCTCCCTTCTCCTGAGGCTGGAAGGAAGTGGACACGCAGAGAACGTGCAGGCGGGCGGGTCCTCTACAGCAGCGGCAATCGCAGGCTCAAACATGCCCACCGCCATGAAGCTGGAGCAGGACTGGGCAGCGTTGTCTTCTGTAATACAACCCCCACCACCACCCCACCGCTGTGAGGTTGCAAGAAACCCCATTTTTATCCTTGAAAAGAAAAACAAAAGCCAGTGGCGTGCGGGCCTCTCGGAGCCGCATGGGGTTTCCCTGCTCTGGAACCAGGGCCTCGGCCACTTGGTTTGGGTTTATTCTGTTTCCCAGTGTTGATTGTCCTCGGCGAGGGCGCGTCTTGAACACGTAAAATGTAATTAAAATAGACAGGGGACACCTAGAGCCTCCCTATGAGCTCTCCCTGCTGGAACGGGCCCCAAGTGACTGAGCAGCAGCAGAAGGGCTTGGGGAGGGGACAGGATTCAGAGGTAAAAATAGACACCAGTGTAATCAAGGCCAGGCACTGAAGGGCTGTCAGCCAGACCCTGGCAAGAGGGAACCAGCCTTCCGAGCCACAGGGAGCAACCCACGGAGACCCCGAAAGTCAGAGGGTGAGAGAGCCTGAGCAGACAAAAGCGGAGGCCCTCAAGGTACTGGGGGAGATGGGGGGCTGGTTCTTGGGGAATGGATTGCCACACACTGACAAAAAGCCACAGCTACTAAAATAGCCCATCTCGTAAGCGAAAAGCACATACGTTCAAACCCGTTTTCCCCTTCATGGGCATGAAAAGGTTTGCAGTGCTTCGTGCTGGTGATGGAGTCTCAGGTGGGTCAACCTGGTTAACACACTCACCTTCTAACTGAGAGGTCAGCAGTTCAAGTCCACCCAGAACTGCAGCCAGAGACAAAGCTGGTGGTCTGCTTCTCAAAACTCAGCCAGCAGAAACCCCTCAGAGGACAGCTTCACACTGACACTCAGGGGACTGCTCTGTGTCCAAGGTGTCTCTATGGCAACGGATGGACTTTCGTGTTGGTGATGGGGTGGAAAATGGCCATTTGCACCCCTCGGTGAGGGGATCAAAGGTGTCCCAGATTTGCTGAAGAGCCGTTGGCGATATTCCCCACGATGTTCTTGGACCTAGCAATTCTACTTTGGATATATTTTCTTTTTTCAATAATTTTATTGGGGGCTCTTAGAGCTCTTATAACATTCAATACATCCTTTATATCAAGCAAATTTGTATACATGTTGTCTTCTTCATTTCCAAATATTTTCTACTTGAGCCCTGGGTATAAGTTCCTCTTTCCACCTCTTTTTTTGGGATTTTTTTGGGAGGGGGCATCACTGCCCTCTGGTGGGAGTAGGAGGCCCAGCCTTGCTCCTGGAGAGCTGCTGCTGAATTTGAACTGCCAACCCAGTGGGCCGCAGTCCCGCACACATCCACTACGCCACCGGGGCTCAGCCCCTTTGGATATGTTTTAAGGCAGTGGTTTTCTCTCAACCTTCCTAAGGCCACACGTGACCCTTTCATGCAGTTTCTCATGTGGTGGCGACCCCCCAACCATAAAATTATTTCTGTTGCTATTTCATCACTGTCCTTTTGCTACTGTAATGAATCGGGCAACCCCTGTGAAAGGAGCATTCGACTCCCAAAGGGGTCATGACCCACAAGTTGAGAGCTGTTATTTTAAGGAAAGATGCTAACAAACACACAGGGCCAAATGGATATAGACGTCTGCTGGACCGTTGTGACTTCAGCACCATGCTGAGCCCCTTGTACCTATTTGTTGAGGCAACAGTACAAATAATTGCTGATCCAGAATAAACCAAATAAACACTCATCGACTCAGGAATCCACCAACAGTAAATAAAAAGGAATACAAGTGTCTGGCAATAGGAAATTGGCTAAAATAAATCAAGGGGACTCTTTATATTACAGAATTATTATAAAGCTAAGGATAGTTGTGAATGTTTGCCTAGCGTTGCAAGTTACTTGGGATTGACCGCAAAAGGGGTATTTTTAGGATTAAAGTTATTCTAGGGTGAGAGGGTTGCACATGGGGACATTTCATTGTGGGTAAATTATGCCGATAAGATTGCTCTGAAAGGAAGGGCATTATTTTCAGAAATGTGGAAAGTTACTCACAATTTAATATTAGATAAAAATACTGATACTGGATGGCGCATATACAAGGGGGGGGGGATTTCAAAAAATTCATGGAAAGATGGAATTAAAAGGCAGTGGCATTTTCCCACGAACTTTTGGAAGCCCTGTTGTATAAGGATCCCCTTTGTGGAATCTACGTAGGAACATGGAGCCCTGGTGGTACAGTGGTGACACACGGGGTTGCTAACTACAAGGTGAGCAGTTCAAGACCAGCAGCTGCTTCTCTGGAGAAAGAGTCGCTTCCTCCTCCCATGAAGACGGCAGTCTCAGAAAACCCACAATCGCAGTGCGAGGCTGTGCCACAGGGTCACCGTGAACTGGCATCAGTTTGATGGCTGTGAGATGTATACACTCATGCACACACATGTGGGGTGCATGTGTGTGTGTGTGTGTGTATTATATAAAAAGCAATCTGGAAAGACCAGGAGACAGATCCCCCAAATGTTAACAATAATAATTTTCAGGTGGTGAGCTTACAAATACATATTTCCTCTCTTCCTCATTCTTTCCTGTACTGTCTCAGTTTCTCTGACCATTAGCTCAATCTAGCTAAAACGTCCATCCGCCAAGGGTCACAGGAGAGGTGCTGAGAGAGAGAGTGGTGGGAATTCAGGGGCAGAAGAGCCAGCTTCCAACATCCTGGGTGCCCCATCACTTTCCTTAAAGCACTCCCCCGGGGTGGTTCGGCCCTCCCGGCGCTCTGTGCCTCTTGCTAACTACAAGGTGAGCTGCAGCCAGAGGACTCGGCAGAAGCACAGCTGTCCTCTTCAAGCTCCCTGATTCCCACACCTTCAGGGACTCCCCACTGCCTCGTGAACACCAGTTCACTTCCTTGGCAGGGAGGTCTGCCTTCCACCATCTGGCTTCAACCCTGTACATACTCCCTGTCCTTCCCGCCAGAGTCACTGAGACACACACACAAACACATACACACACACGTTCCGGTGACAGAATTCTCTGCAGGGAGGGTGGGCTTCCCTACTCCAAAAGCCCTACTTGAGCGCAAACTTCTACTTAAGGACAGTGGCTGGGACCACCTCGCTCGTCTCTCCCCATTTCAATGGTGCCATTCCCTGGCCACGGACCATTTCAGTGGTTTATGCTCATGCATCATCTCCTCTAGACTGCAGATCCTTCACAGCGAGACTTCATAGCTGGCCCAGGTACAGTGGGGGTGGGGGAGGGATGGGCTCAGGTACCTTTCTGTCGGTCAAGGTTGAATACAACTGCTTTTCTGTAAGTAAAACCACAGTGCGAAGCCCATGGACGGCTCCATGGCTGCTTCCTACAGGAGAGAAGTTCAGATTTTTCGGACCATGAGACGCAACCAGCTTTCAGAGCAGGAAAACAAGAAGAAAAATATTTTGAACCAAATTATACCAGTACACTAAAATATTTCTTCAAGCAAAATACAGTGAATATTTAACAGCATAAGCTGAACGGTGGTGTTAAGAACCATCATCACTTTCATGAACAAATGAGGGGAGGCGTGTGCCGTGCCAATCCTGTGACCTGATTGACATGGAGACTCCAGGAGGCAGGACTTCCCCTGAACACACCACAATCCACAGCACGCAAACAGCAGCGGACAGCCAGAGGGCACATGGGATCATAAACCAATGTTCTGGGGTACCACACCTTTGGATCCTAAGATGCACCGTCATTCCCCCCCACTCCACTTTTGGGGCACAAAAAAGTATATCTTCTGGTCTGACATATACGGTACTCCCTCCCCAGTCATCCAGCAAACTCAACACCCATGTCCTAAGAAGTCAATGCCGAGCGGCTTGGCGGGGTCATTTCCAACACCTGGAGACCCTCATCTACTCCACAGGTCAGAGGGGAGCTGCCCCCAGCGGGTTTCTGAGATGTAACTCTTTCAGAGAGAAGAAACACCCCCCCTTTCTTTCTCCCAAGGAGCGGCTGGCGGTTTGGAAAGACTGACCCTGAGGTTAGAACCCCGTGAAGCCTCGGGGGTGGTAGGTCATGTGGGGCACCACTCTGTGGATCCCAGCTCTCGGAGACCCAAGGTCTCGTAACAACATCCACAAATGCTTCGTGCCAGGTCCGCTGTCGTTCACGTGCCTTCCGCCGTGGGGGACGCACCCCTAGCAGTCTATGGAACACATACCCAGCAGAACACACGTGTCTAACGGCGGGAAGGAAGCACCCGCAGACAGGCACACTCGGCTCATCCCTGACCCCCACACCTCGGCAGTTCTGCGTGGCAGTTCAGCGTATGACTGCGGGTTGGTGTGTGTGCCCTAAATAGAACCCAAGTCAGCTGGCATCAGGAGAAGCGATGCTCAGTGTGCTCGAAGTGGGCAGTCACCGCAGTCTATTAGCATGTCGAACTGACACCACTGGGTCTCTTTTGACTTTCATTCGTGTGTTTACTCAACAAACGCTAGGCCTTAGAGGAACTCAGCATGGGGCTCGCAAAGCAGTCACGCTGTGCCCCACGTGCCCCGCGCCGCAGCAGCCTCGCCTCTCACCCATGCACGGAGTTCAATGTGACCCCGTGTTGACTGCCACACGGCACACTTCCTGTGTCCATCCTCACCTTGCCCTGGAGGTCTGGAAGATGCGGAAGTCTTTCTGGTTCCCACGTCGGGAGCCCCCCAGGGTGACTCTGGCGTCAAGTACACCTGGTAGAAGACCCTCCTGGCGGAACCAGCTTCACCCCACTTGGCCTCTCAAGTGGCCGCTCCGAAGAGACACAGGGAAAGCAAGCGAAGCCCGTGGTTCCAATCATCTGGAAAAGAAGATATGAACAATGAGCCAGCTTGGGACAAGTGCCAGAGTCTTGTAGGTCGTCAAGCTAAACTACACTCAATCCCCTGTAGTCACGCCAAGCCCAACTCTGAGCAAGGTTCTGAGGTTAGACTACTAGCGGAGCAGATCATCCGGTTTCTCTCCTGAGGGTTTGAACCACACGCCTTGAGGTTAGCAACCAACGCCTGAGCCCCAGCCCCACTCACTCACCGCCAGCGAGTGGCTGCCGGCTCTGATCCACCCTCTAAGACAGGGATGCTCCAGTGAGTTTACTGAGACTGTACTCTCTTCAAGAGTAGAGAGCCCCATCTTTCTCCCTTAGAACAGCGGGTGGTTTCAAACTGCCGACCTTGCGATAGACAGCGCACTGCGTGCCCACCGAAATCCATTGCCATTGAATTGATTCCAACCCGTGGAAACGTATATAGACTCTCTGAGGCTATCCATCTTTATGGGTGCAGATACCGTCACCGTCTTCCCCAGGACTCGCTGATGGACCTGTGGTTGGGCAGTCCAACCCTTACCCGATAGTGTATCAATAACTGAACCAAAACTCACGACCACGGAGTCGATACCAGCTCACAGCAATTCTACAGGATAGCCTCTGTGAATTCTTCGGCTCTTTTTAAAAAAAAATCATTTTACTGGGGGCTCATACAACTCACCATAATCCAGACATCATCTCTTGTATGCCAAGCATATTTGTACATTTGTTGCCATCACCATTCTCAAAACATTTTCTTTCTACTCAAGCCCTCGGTATTGGTGTATCATTTCCCCCTCCCTTCCACTCCCCCATCCCTCATGAACCCTTGATAATTTATAAACTATTACTATTTTGTCATGTTGTACACTGTCCGATGTCTCCCTTCATGCACTTTTCTGTTGTCCATCCCCCAGGGAGAAGGTTATATGTAGATTCTTATAATTGATTTCCCCTTTCTACTCTGTCTTCCCTCTATCCTCCCAGTATCGCCACTCTCACCACTGGTCCTGAAGGGATCATCCATCCTAGATTCCCCATGTTTCCGGTTCCTGTCTGTACCAGTGTACATCCTCTGGTCTAACTGGATTTGTAAGGTAGAATTGGGATCATGATAGTGGGGAAGAGGGGTGGAGCATTTAAGAATTAGAGGACAGATCCGAGCCTGGAGCCTGGTCTCCGGAGCCTGTGTTGGTGACTCTGTCTCCCTCACTTCCCTGCATACCGGACCTGTTCCCACAGCACCCAAAGTTGTTACTATTTTTATATCAGTATGAAAGAGGAAAGAAATGACTTTAAAAGCCTCAATGATTGACTTCAACAATTGAGCGAACACCACTGATGGAAATGGAGAATGTACCTGTGTTTGCTGAAAAAATTTAAAAAAAGAATTAGGAAAGTTGCATGTTTCATTGTTGCTACACTGTACCTGACTGGCTCATCTCCTCCCTGTGATCCTTCTATAAGGGGATGTCGCTTCACCTACAGATGGGCTTTGGGTCCCCAATCTGCACTCTCCCTCATTTATAATGATATCCTTTTTATTTCTTTGATACCTGATCTCTTCAACACCTTGTGGTCACACAGACTGGTGTGCTGCTTCCATGTTGGCTTTGTTGCTTCTGAGCTAGATGGCCACTTGTTTACTTTTAAGCCTTTAAAACCCCAGACATTGTATCTTTTGATAGCCAGGCACCATCAGCTTTCGTCATCACATTTGCTTATGCACACATTTATCTCCAGTGATCGTGTCGGGAAGGTGAGCATCATGAAAGCCAATTTAATAGAACAAAATGTTCTTGCATTGAGGAAGTACTTAAATGGAGGCCCAATGTCTATCTGCTAACCCTATAAGTATATGCACATAGATTTACTTCCCCATATCATATATAAATATATTCACCTATGTGCGTCTATATTTCAACCTCTATAAATGCCCTTTGCCTATTTCTTTCCTCTATTTCCTTTTACTTTCCTCTTGTCCCACTGTCATACTCAGCCTTCATTTGGGTTTCAGTAGTTTCTCTTGGTTACATTGCTCTTGATAAATCCCTCTCAGGCCTCTCACACCCACCTTGCCACTACTTTGGGTTTACTTGTTCCCTTGTCCCTTGATTGGTCAACACAACCTCATTCTTCCTACCTCCCTCTCTCCCAGGTTCCCCCGGGAACCATCAGTCCCCTTGTTTTCTCCTCCAGACTGTTCATCCAGCCTATCTTATCTGGATAGACTTGCAGAGATAATAATATGTACAAAAAAACCATCATGGGGCTGAGCCCCAGTGGCATAGTGGTTGAGTGCGGGACTGCAGCCCACTAGCTTGGTGGTTCAATTTCAACAGCAACTCTCCAGGAGCAAGGCGGGGCCTCCCACTCCCACCAGAGGGCAGTGATGCCCCAAAACAAAACAAAAAAACTCCAACACATTGCAAGACAAAGCAATAACATAAAAACAACAAAATACCAATGTCCAGAAAAAATATACAAGTAAAAAAATAATAATAACCCCCCCCCCAAAAAAAAAAACAGGAAATAGGTCAAAGTCTGTTTGTGGACCTCTTGGAGTGTCCTCCAGTTGAGATTGATGGGGTGCAACAACCTGGCCTCAAAGTCTATCCTTGGCACTCCCTCAAAACTCGGGAAGGAGAAAACCACCAATATTGTCAGGAATTCATGCCTAGGAGACTTGCGCTGTGACTTTAATGAATCCCACCCTCAGCTCTTCAGTGTCCTCGCCAATAACAAAAAGTGACCAAGATGGATTAAAGAAAAAAAAAAAAACCAGGGGCCATCGAGTTGATTCTGACTCAGGGCAACCCCAGGTGCTGCAGACAGAACTGCTCCCGTGTCCATGGGCGTGACTTCTTCTTTATGAAGCAGCTATCAGCTATCTTATTTTCAAGTTATCTCTGGGTGGGTTCGAACCCTGAATCTTTCTGTGTCTAGTCAAGCATTTAACGGTGTGTGCTGGCCAGGGAACCCGTAGGATGGATCGGATCCTTGCTCTGCAATGGCGTGCTCTTTGGACCAGGTACCAAATCGGCATCAGCAATGAGGCAGACTCTCACCCCATCCCAGAGCCAGTGCCTCAGCAATGTGCATCTTATCAAGATTCCCCAGGCCATCAGGGCCTCCCAGCTGGAGACACGCTGGGCTGGGTGGCCTGTAAGTCCCCTTTCAATTCTGTGCTTCTGCAACCTAAACCACTTCCTACCATCCTGTCAGGATGCAGGCCTAGGGTTCCCTGGGAGCCTGCCGGACACAACCAGCTCCAGGGCCAGGCGGCCAGCATGGCAGGCGGCCACCAGCTGCCAGTCAGCATGACCCTCCCTGAGATGCATGCTGCCCACCTGCCAGGGACACCGCTCAAGCTGTCACGACAGAGCGTGACCCAGAGGCGGAGGCTGGAGGCAGTGCCTCATGCAGCGAGCTCTCTCCCTGATCCTGGGAGGTTCACTTGGGGCCCTGGGCTCCCTGCCATCGAACTCAGCTCAGAGACGGCAGGTCACTCTGAATGTGTTTCTCTCTATGACCCCGACAGTAACCCAAGTTCCCTCCTCGGGTTCCGGAAAGGGCTACCTACATCTCTCATAGTCCCCCATTCCAGAACATCCCCTCCTCCCTCCTCCACTCACACACGATCCAAGCCAGAATCTACACTACACGGGGACTGTAGTGACAGCTGGAACACTGCTGGGTACACTGTGACCCCCAGGCCAGATGCAGCCCTCTCACACACCATGACCACCGCAAGCTCACTGTCATTCTCTGACTCGCAGTGACCCTACAGGGCACAGCAGAACTGCTCCAGGGGGTGTCCAGGGTGGTCTGTCTGTACGGGAGCAGAAAGAGTCCCTTTTCTCCCGAGAGTTGCCTAGTGAACTCAAACTGCTTGGCTTGTAGTTAGCAGGCCACTCCGTGGTTCACTAGATTACCAGGGCACACACGCTCACTCCTCACTGGCCGACGGTCTCAGTATCAAACATTTTCCAGTTGTGACACAAGTCAAAAAAACTATCTCCTATCCGATTGAATAACGTATACCTGGCAGGACGCTGACGTTCAGGGCAGGAGGTGCTGTTGGCTGTGACGGTTAAGGTTATGTGCCAAATTGATGGGGCTACGCATCCCCGTGGTTTGGCAGTTACATAAGGGTGTAAGTTGGCAGTTACGTAACGATACGGTTTGGCAGTCACACAACGATGTGCTCATCCTCCAGTGCTCACATCTGCAGACCAGCCTGATCTTTGGACCCCAGCGCTTGGATGAGGGAGGAGAGGGTGTCGTGTTCTCGTGGTACACAGTCACTCCCAGTCCTTGACATATGGTCCAGGGCTGCTTTTCCCTTTGGTCACAGTCAGGCCTTTGGACCAAATCTTCGAGGTTCCATAATAGTGGACAAACCCAAACTTGTCAAATGTGGGTATATGGCAGGATACCGCGAACTAGAACTTTTACAGATGGACACCCTGCGAGGAACTTTGTCTTCCTCGTAGAAAATCAGGGGCAGAGTTAGCAACGACGGCCTTCAGCTGAAAGATGGCAGGTCACTTGGAAGGTGGTTCTCTCCACCATCCTGACAACAATCCAGTCACCCTCCTGAGGTTCCAGAAAGGGCTAACTATAGCTCTCTGAGTCCCCCCAGCACCCCCTCATTTCAGTGTACCCACTGGATTTTTACAAGTTTGGGTCTAGTTCCCCGGAGTCCACTATGGATGAGCCAGCTCAAACCTATTCAAAGTCTGCTACAACAACAGTGCTGACTAGCAGGCCTGGGACCATATGGCCACAAAGACTCAACACTATCTTTCTGAAAAAAGTTTACCAACCCAAGTGCCAAAGCAATAGAGCAAATAATGGCCCCGTGGTGCAGTTAGGGTTCTGAGAGGGGAGAAGGAAGGGGTGCCAGGGAAGGCCTCAAAGCACCACGAGGGTGCCGTGCAAGGCATAGAAGAGACTACCAGGGGTCCTCGAACTTTTTAAACAGGGGACCAGTTCACTGTCCCTCACCGTTGGAGGGCCAGACCATCGTTAAAAAACAAAACAAAACTATGAACAAATTCACTGAGGGCCCGGGATGAGTCAGCTGCCTACCAGGACAGCAGCGGTGCAAAAACACCCGGCGGGCTGGATAAATGTCCTCGGCGGGCCGCATGTGGCCCGCGGGCCGCACTTTAAGGAGCCCTGGCCTAGACCCTCGACGTCCGGGAGGCCACATGTGTGAGCACTGAGGCACAGTAAGTAAGGTACACGCTGACGCTCGCACATTTCAAGTAGGCCCCTGGAATCCGACTAGTAAGCCTACTTCCATCCCTTCACCTGTCAACCCTTCCTCTGCGTCTCCTCCCGCCTCACACTCCCCAGGGCCCCTGGTCTCATTCTCAGAGAATGGCTTGCTTCGTTCTTATTTTGCTGGGAAAGATCGAGGCAATCCCGAGACCCTCCACGTTGTCCCGGGATCGCAGCTCCGCTCTAATCCGCAGTCCTGCCTTCCCATCTGTTTCTCTGGGGGAACTGCCCATCCCGAGACGCCGGCATGAGTTCTCTCACTTATCCGCCTTCTCGCTGCATCATCCTTTCTCCTTCCCCGTGGGACGTCCTGCCGCCTGAAAAACCTCCCCGAATCGCGTGCGCTTCCAGCATGGCCCTGTTTCTCACCCCTTCACAGCTATGCCCTATCGGGCTAGCTGCAATTCCTCCTCTCTCTTTGGCTCTCGGAGCTACCATTTTGCTCAAACTGTTGCCACCATTTCTCCAAAACCACTTTTTTCAAGGCCACCGAATGACCCACTGAGTTACAGGTCAAGACTCAATCCTCAGCTTTTTGGCCTAGTGAAGCATATTCTCTCTCAGCGTATGGGAAGCCACCAGCTCCAGAATTTCCCCTCCCCCTCCACAGGCCAGCTCCTCTCTCCTTCCTTTACTTTGGGGGAGGGGAGGGGTGGGGTGGTGCTACAGAGCAAGTCTCGTGATTGGCATAATATACACAATCATGAATTGTTTATTAGGTCCCTTCTCCCACTACAACATAAGCTCCTTGAGAACAGGGATTTCCACCACCCCTCCTGTTTTTCACTGTGTACAGTTCAATGAAATCAATTAATCCTGTTGTGCCACCATCACAAATAGTCACTGTCAGATGTCCCATCTCCATAAACAGAAATTCCGCTTTCTAAGCAATGGCTCTGCCTTACCCCTCCCGCCTCTAGTAAGCCATAATGTAAACTGTCGTGTTTGTGTATTGGCCTATTGTACGTTTCCTATGTGTGTGAGCCTATACTGTATGGGTCCTTCTGTCATTGATTTATTTCACCAAGTACGGTGCTTATAGGCACAGCAAGGTTTTTTTTTTTTTTTTTTTTTTTTATTCTCATTGACCACTGTACTGTGACCACCCAGAGAAAAAATGGATGCTCAAGAAATATTGCTTGAATGAGGGTATGAAGTATAAGGGAAGGAAAACAGGGCAATGGAAAAGCTAGAGGACCAGATGGTTCAGGGAGAAGCCAGATGACGGCCTGCGCATGGATGGCAAGTCCCTGCAAGTCACCCAGCCAGGTGGCCTCCCCCACAACCGATGACCTCCCAAAGCCCCCGTCTTTACGCAGTAGGAGGTAGACGGGAGTGGTTCCTGGGCAGCCCATCCAGTGGTTGGCAGTCCCTGACATAGAACTATCCCTGGGTGGACTGGTAAATCACCTGCCTGCCAGGTGTCTTCCTTCTGCCTGACCGTTGGGAGAGGGGAGTGGAGTCTGTGGGTTATGTGAGTGCTAGGACGGGGTGTCCCCTCTATATGGGCCTGCAGTTGAGATTCCAGAAGCAGCAGGATCCATCTGCCTGCTGGGGATGTGGATGAGAGTTGTGGAATTGCAGCATTTGGTACTCATAAGATCCCTTGAGCATCATCCAGGGAAAGGTCCAACCATCTCCCTTTGTAGGTAAAGGAACCATGAACTAGGGACGGTTAGGGAGCTACCCAAAGTCACTCAGGGAGTCAGTGCCTGAGCCAGGAGTGGCACCTGGCTCTGACTTCTGCATCTTCCCACACGTGGTACTCTCTGCACATCACTATCCTCGGGGCTCCTGTCCCTCAGGGTCCCTGGCAGTGCAGGCCTGGGGGTCTCAGCAGGGGCTGGACCTGAGTCCTAGCCGAGGCTGGGCCAACACAGAAGGGCCTGGGCAAGGAGTTTCCTCCAGTGGCCTTTAACCTCCATGCCTGTAAGTAACTATTCCAATCTTCACTTCAATGATAGGAATCAAAGGCTGCCATTGTCATGGCAACCCCAAAGTGCGTGTGCACCAGGTTCTTGGCTGTTTGACGTCCTCAGGAAACTGGCGAGCTGAGCCCCAGTTCTGCCACTAACCAGCCAGGTAGTCCTGGGAAAGTCCTTCATTCAACCAGCCAGCCACTCATCCACCACTCCGTGACACCCAAGGAGAAGTTGGGCCCAACGGCAAGATGGGGTACAAAATAAAGTTAAAGCCCCGCACAGCTGGGAATGTCAAGATACAAGGGAAGCCAGTAGCAGCAACCAGAAGCAAGTTCAGCATTGCATGTGTGTTGATTGGTGATCAGAAGGAAAAAAAAAAAGCAGTTAAAAATGTAAGGCTGTGGCAGCTTCTACTGCCGAACACTCCATTCAGTTTGGGCTTCTGGCCCTTGTCGGTTTCTGGCCTTGGTACAACGGTTATGTCAGAATGGTATTCCTTTCCCTGAGGCTGGGCTGTTAGGTCTCTATCGGGGAGGGGGTGGGCATCAGCTCTGTACCTGCCCTTTCTCCCTTCCTCCTCTTCCCCGGGGGCAGAATGGACACCGTGCCTCCCATGTTCCCAGAATGAAAGGATACGGACAGTCTGACATTAGAACCTACCTAACCAGTTCCCCCAGCAGATGCCGACCAAGTCTGGAGGACGGTGGCTAGGTTATGGAGGGAAGCATAATGCACCTGACAGAGCCCATCCCGCAGGGAGTTTTGTTAAAAAGTCTGCAGAGGGGAGAGACACCATGATTCGGAAGGTGTCTGGGTTACTTTGCACTGAAGACATGGAGGGAGTTTGGGCAGGAGACTCTCTCACGTGGCTGTGAGAGAGGGGGGTGGAGGGGTGATGCTGGGGGCTGGAGACCGTCGTGTTGATTCTGATTTTCTATGACCCCGTGTACGTCCAGTGACCCCACATCCGTAGCGCAGACCGGGTCCTTAGGTTTTCCAGGTTGTAACCTTCTGAAAGCAAATCACCAGGCCTGTCTTCTGAGGCCCCTCTGGGTGGTCTTGAACTGCCAACTGTGTCCACTGACTGGTTTTCTGAAAGACCTCAGCTAGCACGAGCGAAGGCTTCAGCCACAATCTATGTGTTGAAGCTTCTTAAAATAGAACCCTAACTCCATATCCCCATAAGACTTCCTAAGTGAGGCTAGCTGAATTGGAATTCCGTATCTTACTTCCATCCTTGTAAGAACAGAAGAGGACCCAGAGACAGTGGTGATCTGTGCCTCGGTCTTCACCTCTGTCTCTGTGTCCTCTTCTGTTCTTTCCGTGCTTGGGATTTCTGTTGGGGTCAGTGGCTCACCATCCACCCCGATCTCCCACTTGAAGAACTGTGGTGTCATCCTCCATCGCCTCCTCTTTCATCTCTCATATCTACTCACAGAAGCAGAAGTGTCTCCAGGACATCACCAGTCTCTGCTGTCCTCACTGGTCTCTTCTTTCGGCTGACTGAAACAATCTCCTAACCGGCCTCCTCTGGCCCCAGGCTCCCCCAGTCTAGCCACCCTCCATCCATTCATTCAGTTTAGTACGGAATTATGCTTATTTAAGATCTCAGCTGGCTCCCCGCAGCTTCTCAAGCAATGCTCCAACTCCGACTATTTTACACAACACTCGGCAATCTGCTTCTCCCGTACATTTCTAACCTCATTTTCCGCTGCTCAGCCCCACTCAGGCTAAACTGCAGTCACACGAAATTTCTGAAGACACCCCGTATTCCCATACACACTACTTTCTTAATAATGCTATCCTCTTAGAGGGACCGTTTCCTATCGCAACTCCTTTTGCCATGGTCTCCTCCCTCTACAACCCCAAGCACTCAGCTAATAATACCTTTTTGTCCTCCTATATGACTGACATTTATTTTCATCTTCCTCTGTGGCTTGGGCTGCCCGTTCCTGGGAAGCAGGGTCTGTGCTTGGTAGCTTCAAGCAATAGCAATGTATTCTTTCACAGTTCCAGAGGCCCCAAATCAAGGTGGGGCCAGAGTCACACTCCCTCAGATGCTTCTGGGGGACAATTGGCTTCCTGCCTCTCCCTGGAGGTCCCTGGTGACGGCTGCATGATTCTCCTCTGTGCCTGGAACTTCACCCTTTGCCTCTGTGTCCTCTTCTGTTCTTACAAGGCCAACAGCCACTGGTTTCAGAGCCTTAACTTCATCGTATCTGCAGAGAACCTATAAGGTCACTCACTGTGGTGTTGTGACTTAGTAAGTAAGGCCTTTCTAGCCAATGGTCTGTGTATAGCCCACCAAATGACTGGGGGACCAGAATGTTCCCTGCCAACAAGTGGACCCCATAGGACAGAGCGGAGCAGCCCCTAGGGGCCTGAGACGGTAAATCTTCACAGAAGCAGGAAGCCCCATCTCTCCCGCAGAGCAGCTGCAGGGATCGAACTACTGACCTTTCAGTTAGTCACCTGGTGGCTCCCTATGCCACCAGGGCTCCTAAGTGAATCCTCGCTGGCCCCCCAAAGTCTTCCTATCAAACTACCGCCTGACTTACAATTATTTTACCTCTGGCTCTTTCCAGGTGCATTCAAATTCCATGGAAACAGGTGAGGCCCCCCCACTATCTCCGCCCGTCCCAAATCTCAAACTTGTCTCTTGCCACGTCTCCACTGAGTCCCTCCTTCACGCCAATCATGCCAACCTCACTCATAGTTCCCACCACCCAGGACGTTCTTTCACAGTTTTGTTGAAGTTCTTTGCTCTGCCAGAATCCACATCCTTCCTCATTTGCATAGCTAATGCCTATTCATCTTTCAAGAAGTGTTTGCTGACTACTTCACACCTGCACCCCCACTCTGATGACTTAATTGCTGCCAGTGTGCTCCCATCATGTTCGGGGTATAATTCCATTATAATACGCCGATCAAAGCAGGAGAGCGTATTATTTTCTTCCCTCTCTACCCAACCAGCTCCACGAAGACCCTCTCCTTCCCCTCTACCAGTAATTAATGGCTGCCCACCACGATGCTGCCGCTGTGCGGGGAGCGGTGTGTGGACACGGCCCCAGGTGTATGGACACGGCCCCAGCTCCCATCAAGCTGTGCGCCCGGCAGTGTAGACGCAGAAACAGGTCCGCACCAGCCTCCCGGACGTGGCTGTTTGAGTCCGTTTTTGCAGCCTCCTGGAGAGTCGTGGAAGGTTCCCTGAGAAAGGAATATTCGAACTGAGGTCCAGAGGAAGCGTAAGAATTAATGAGGATGTACGCTCCCTCTCCATAGTGGGTTAAGTGCCAGATTAACTCACTGCCACCGGGTGGATGCTCACTCACGGGGACTGACTCCCAGGGGGTTTCAAAGGCTGTAACTGCCGACAGGAGTGGACAGCCCAGTCTTTCTCCCACAGAGTTGCTGGTGGTTTAAAACTGCCGACCATTCAGACCACAGTCCGGCAAGTAACCACGACAGTGCCAGGGGGCGGGGGGGGAGGGGGCGCTCCTCAAGATTAGATGTGGCTGTCCTACTTGAAACATCCTCACAGTCCTGACGGTTCCTCCCTGCCTGGCACCAGAGGCAGCATTGGGTGGGCACAGTGTATGTTTGGTGGATCAGGTCAGACAGATGCACAGTGACCGCTTGGTGCCACACAAGCTATTTTTCTCCCCCAAGTCCAGGCCAGAAAGGCTCTGCAGCACACACACACACTGCACGTTTCCAGCCCTCTGGTTTCTCTTCTCTGCAGTCGGGGCCAAATGCCCCACTTCCATTCAGCAGCGAATTTTTCTCTTCGTAAGCTATTCAATGGTCAGTTCTGTTTCAATTTCCTAAACCACACCTGTGGTCTGGTCTTGCCTTCCTCAGATTAATACGGGGGCCACCCTGACGAATGGATTCTCCCAAATCCACCTTGACAATTGGCCGGTTTGCTCCCAGAATAACAAATTCCACCTGCGTTAGTTTCTTGTGGCTGAACAAAGTGCCACAAATTTACTGGCAATAACAGTTATCTTACAGCACGAATTGCCGTGGCTTATAATGACAGATTGGCAGCAATTTGTTAAGGCAGCCAGAAGAAAAACATGGTTGTGAATGTACACACACAGATACCCACCCACCCCCCCCCCAAAAAAAACCCCAGAATTTTTTTAAGCTATGTATTTAAATTCTTTTGCAAAACAACCTTATCACCTTCAAAGTACTATCCATTACACTTAATGCATTTGTCAGATCAGCGATTGCACTCTTGGAAAAATATTTCAAATTCAACTGTTTGGATGGCTGATATCACCACCCTTGTTTTTTTCTTCTTCAACGCTTCCACATCATAAAATCTCTGTCCTTTCATGTCCCCTTTCACTCAAGAAACCAAAAGAAGTTGCAAGGAACGAGGTCAGGTGAATAAGGTTCATGGGGCAAGAGAAGTATGCAGGTTTTTTTTCTCCAAAGATGGGAGCACTGAGATGGCTGTGTTAGTTGGTACATTGTCATGCTGACAAAACCAGTCCTCAGTCTGTCACAAATCAGGTCTATTTTGTTACACATTATTACACAATCTTTCCAGAATCTCTAAATGGAAAGTTTGATTAACAGTCTGACCTGGGAGAACAAACTCCAAATGCACTAAAGTCAACATTTTTGTCTGTTTGGGAAGTTGACTGATGTACAGAATAAAGTTTGTCCTCAATCAACATTTCACCTTTTTCGAAATGAGAAAACCACTCATACACTTGAGTTTTTCCCATAGAGCTATCCTTGCAAGCTGTGTTCAACATCACAACAGTGTCTGTGGCATTTTTCCTGAGCAGGAAGTAAAATTTCACAGCACAGGCTGTTCTCTTAAATTGAGCATCACACACAAAAAGGTTCAACCGAAACTGCTTTTACAGAAAGATTCACTGTGACCAGAGAGAACCTTCCCAGGGAATGCCACTGGATGCACTAACTCAGACAGAATTGCTCAATGCGGAAATGCATGCTTCTATGAAAGCTTCGCCCAGAAGAGTTTTTGTCCATTTTCTACGTGTTTGTTTTTTTTGGGGGGTATACTGCTCCATACTCTCACAATTCTAGAGGCCCAAAGTCCAAACCAAAGATGGTGGCAAGCCCAATAAGAGAATCCTTTCCCTGTCTCTTCTATAGTCTGGTGGTTCCTGGCTTATGACTGTATCCCTGATCTCTGCTTCACCTCCGTGCCACACTGCCTCCTCCTCTTCTGTGTCTTCTCACCCTGTCTCTCTTTCACAGACCTTCCTGTTGGCACGTACGATCTACCTCGTAATCTAGGGTTATCTCCTTATTTCAAGACCCCTGCAAAGACTTTTTTTCCAAATAAGGTAACATTCACAGATGCCAAGGATATGAAGTAGTTATCTTTTGGGGGGCCAGAGTTAGGTCAACCAGGCATCAGATGTGGATTTTGAGGACAGGGGTCTTTTCTGTCTTGCCATACTTTCTGCGTCTAGCACAGAAATGAGAATGACTAGCTGGTTCCCAAATACTAAGGGCATTACTACCAGGTACTACAAAGGAGCCCAGAACCTTGAAACCGTAAGCTCCATGGGGCAGGCCAAGCTGAAAGGTCCCATATGTGCACAGAAAAGGCAATAGAATTTGCTGGTGACTTTGGATGTGGCCTGAGAAAGAGTCAGTGCAAAGTACCTCTAACTTTACTTCTTCCTGGACCAACCTCAGTATATGTCCTAACCTCAGCATCATCCTTGAACATGATAGAAAATACCGCACCTGCGTATCTTTTCCCTGGCTTATTCTTCAAATTCTTCTTAAACTTTGAGGGCCAGTTAATGCCCCATCTTCCCAAGAACCATCATGACATTTTTTCACATTCGACAACTTTTTTTTCCCCCTCCATTACTTCTTATAATCTGATTTCCTTTGTTGAAGTCTGCCCATCCTGCATTGGGGGTAAGACTTGCCCCTGCTGGGAACTTGGGAAACTCTTCCTAAGTTAGTTTTTCTTTCTTCGACAAAAAGGTTGGTAAATACTTGTTGGCTGGTGAGGGGAACCAATTGCTGTTAAAGCACATATCAAGGGCGTAACCGTGACTAGTCTTTATTCTGGCACAAGAAAAACCCACCATGCGCTTGAAGGGGGCAAGAGAAGAGAGAAGATTAAAAGAAAAAAAGTAAAATGGAAATGAACCCGGAGTCTTTTGTAACAAACAAGTTCATCTCAAAGAAGGGGGCGGGGGAGGAGAAGACAGTTTATCTTCCTTTGCGGGTCAATTGATTGTGTGTGTGTGTGTGTGTGTGTGTGTGTGTGGGCATCACTGCCTCTGGTGGTCGTGGGCGCTACCCAGTGCTGCTCCCGAGAGCCGCCGCTGGATTTGAACCGCCAAGCCCGTGGGCCGCAGTCCCGCACTCAACCACTTACGCCCCGGGGGCTCAGGCCTCGCCTTCTTAAGTTAAATGTGAGCAACAGCAATGTATTGGGGCGTTTAGTTCTGTTTGGGGAGAGTTACAATCAGACCCAAGGAAGTCACCGCTAACGGCTCTTTCCCTCCCATCTCCCCATCCGAGGGACCAGTAAATCTCCTCACCTCTACTTTCAAATGACATCCAGAATCGAACCACTCACCATCCTCACTTCCACTGAAAGGGCCCTGGTTTAAACCACCACCATCTCTCACCAGGATTATTGAAATAGCCTCCCCTCAAGTCTCCCTTTTTTGCTCCCAGACGCCCCCTGAAGACCACCAGACAGCAGGCAGATAACCTTCTAAGACAAATCAGATGATGTCACTTCTCTGCCCTACCCCTAAGCTGTCTGGTCAATTGTGCATCAAATCCAAACCCTCCCCCTGGTCTACAAGGCCCCACATGGGCCTCTCCAGCTTCTCTCCTGCTCCTCAGTTAGGGTGCTGCGCCCCGCACGTGATCATGCCAAGCTGACCGTACAGCCCTGGTTTTAAAAATCGTGCATCTGTGTATATCGACATTAAAAAGCCTAAAAGTATAGACACAAAATAAAAGTCGATTTGCTCTACAAGATTGTAGACAGATGTCTTTTCTTGCTGTCAAAGGAGAGATTCCTGATGTATGTACGTCTGATAGGTGGTTTTACTATATTCTGATTGTAATGCAATGCTGTGAACAAAATCCTTTCTTCCAGTGTGGTGCAAGTATTTAATCACATGCTACAATCTGAAATAAACTGTAGATGTCAGCGGCTTCAGGTCCCAACTTTCCCATTGACTGAACAGACTCATCTCCACAGGACCTGACACGGGGCCCTTTCATCTAAAGAGAGGACCATTCAGGTTTCAAATGCGGACTCTGTGGATAATGTGGATGCCACCCTTCTGACCCAGGCCCATCAGACCACAGAGGAGCAAGCTGTTGCAAAGAAAACTCCAAATCCAAACCCTCTATCTCTACAACCTATCACTTTGTATGACGGTGTCTTTTGACACAGACCAAGCTACTGAGCTGCCTACAGTGTATAATTAAGGGTTTCAGATGTACTGAGGTTTGTCTTCTGCCAAATGCCAATCATCGACGCTGGTCCTTCAAGCAAATACAACTGAAGTGCAATTTGTAAAGCCAGCTCACCGTGTGAATTATTTAGTCCTGCTGTTCCACAGTTCAGAGGAGTAGAGAGGATGTTCTGGTCTACCTGTGCCATGCAGCCCCATCTCAGCCTTTGTCTGAAGGTGGGACCCAGGCAAGTGAAGCGGCTCAGACTCAGGTGCACTCCTGGTTTGCGGAGAAGCAGGGGCTAGACCAAGAGTCCTCAAACTATGGCCCGCGGGCCACATGTGGCCCGCTAAGGATATTTATCTGGCCTGCCGGGTGTTTTTGCTGCCACTGTTGTCCTGCTTAGCAGTCGACTCAACCCAGGACCACATATTTGTTCATAATTTTTTTGGTTTTTTTAGACTATTGTCTAGCCCTCCAACGGTCTGAGGGACAGTGAACTGGCTCCCTGTTTAAAAAGTTTGAGGACCCCTGAGCTAGACTCTAGGAATCTGGAGACGGTAATTGAGGGCATTGAAATTTTCTTTTGTGCTCCCCCTCCCCCCAACCAGACAGACCACACAAACACACATCAGAATTTAGAATGCTACCTTAGGAGTCCTGGTCACATAGTGGTTATGCTTTGGGCTGCTAACCGCAAGGTCAACAGTTTGAAACCACAGTCCTGTGCCAAGAGAATGCACCTTCCTTGAGACTCCTCCGCCTGGTTCATCCACACTCCTTGAGTGACTATGCAGGCTACAGGCCACATTCCTTTAAGGCGTGAGGAGGTTGTGCTCCGAGGGTCCTCTTTAGAGGATGGGGATGCTTGCAGCCAAGCGTCTTTACAAGAAGGAGTCCTCGTGCGTGGTTGAGTGCCTGGCTGTTAATTCAGAGGTTGGCGGTTTGAGCCCCTGGCCGCTCTGCGGGAGACAGTGGTGGCCCTCCGCTTCTCCGGCGATGACAGCTGCAGACCCTCCAGGGCCTGCTCTACCTTGTGGTACCGCATCAATAGCAGGCGGAAGTGACTCACAGTTTGGGTTTGGGTTTGGTTTCTGTCTTCACAAAATGCCCCATCAAACACTCTGCTGTGAGAACTCCATATGTTCGAGGGATTTGGGGGCTGCGTTTGGTTTGACAGAGGAGAGGTACTTCTTATGTTTCGGAAAGTTTTGAAGCTATACAAGGAGGAGAGGGAGCTGCGCTGTGGCCCCCCGAGAGGGGGTGCTGCCTGCACCTGTGGCAGAACCAGAGATGGCCTTGAGGGCCTGCTGGACAGGGCATGGGGGTGTGCCCAGGGAGAGACAAAGTCCTTTGCTGAGGCTGGACGTTCCGGGGCTTCTGACTGAGCACTTTCTTCTTGCTGGGCCTCGGGTGGCTGATCCGGGGACGAGGATGGGGTGTATCCTTCCCCCCCCCCCGCCCTCTCTTTGGAGGAAGGGCTGCTGTGGCATCCTGAGGAACATGTTGTGAAGCTAACCCCAAGGTCAGCAGTGTGAACCCACCAGCTGTCCCACAGGGAGATAACTTTGGATTCCTGTGAAGAGTTGGGGTCTCAGAAGCCCACAGGGCCATTCTCTGTCCTGTCTGCTCGGAACTGACTTGATGGCGGCCAGCGTGCTTGTGTTTGGAGGACTCTCAATATAGGAGTCTAGAAAGTCTCTCCCCCACTCCCACTGTCCCTATAGTAGTCCAAAGTCCTCTCCCCCACTCTCACTGTCCTTATAGTAGTCCACAGTTCTCCTCCCTCCTCTCCCTATTAGCTGTCGCATGGACGTGTGATTGGGACTCAGGCAAGGACCCGAATCCTTAATGGACAAGTCTAACCAAGGGTAAGGGATCTCCAGCCCATGGGGACAGCGGCGGATCCCGGGGAGCAGCAGGCAATCCCAGGGCAGTGGGAAGCCATGGCCACCCTGCTTCTTTCTTCCTTCTCTGGCCTTTCTATGATTCAGAAGAAATGCCCTGTTCGCCCAGCAGAGATGCTGTGGCTCGATTTCAGCCCCTCTCCTCCTCGCCTCCCTCTCATCGAATGTCAGAAGGTGATGTCCTAGCCTCTCCAGGCTCCTTTTCACTCAGGAGCGGTCTCGTGACACAGCCCCCTCAAGGGAGAAAAGAAGTGAGTCTCTTCTCCAGTATCAAGACGACACGTGGAAAACTCTTCCACATTTACCTGAGCCCTTGCGTCCTGAGAGGACCGGATGAACTAGCAGCCACCTGTGGCCGGGGGAAGCAGAAAATCTCAATAGGACCTCACTTGCTAGTTACCTCTCTGAACTGTCACTTCTGGACTGACTGCATAAGAAAAATTAGTTATCTATATTAGTTACTCTTTTTTGGAGTATCCAGTGTTCTCAGATAAAATATTCCTTCTGGATGTGCCTCTCAATAGACTCTAGATAAGTCTACATGAGAATGGCATTTCCAGGTGTAAGTTCATCTGTAAGATAGCTTGCAGCTTCTAAATCAGGAGTCCTCAAACTATGGCCCATGGGCCACATGTGGCCTGCCGAGGACACTTATGTGGCCCACCGGGTGTTTTTGCTGCCTGTCCTCCTGGGCCCGAAGTGAATTTGCTCATAGTTTTTTTTTTCCATAGTTTTTAAAAAACTATAGCCTGACTCTCTAACGATCTGAGGGACAGTGAACTGACCCCTCTGTTTAAAAAGTTTGAGAACCCCTGCTCTAAATGATCTGAATTGCTTGAGTTTGTCAGGGTGGTTTTCGGACTTTGAGTGGCACCCCAAGTTCTTAAAGTCGATTCCCGGTCTGGAATTTCATCTCCCCTAACCTCAAAACCCCCCAGCTTTTAGAACTCAATCAAAAAGACGAGCAGTCACCTTACCCTAAGGTCATCAGGATGGCCTGCCATGCCCTGCGGTATGCCAGTGACCCATCGATTTCCCCTGCCTCCTCCCACCTTCCCTGTCCCTGATTTATTCCCTAGAGATGAGGGCCAACCCTCCCACCTGAGCTCGCCTAGCCTCGCTGCCTCATAAACCAAAGCCCACTGCCTCCCAGTCTATCGATTCTGACTCATGGGACCCCAGAGAATAGGGCAGGACTGGTCCTGAGAGTGCCCAGGGTGACACAGCTTTCCATAAGCATGCCATCACAGCTTTCTCCCAGGTAATAGCTGGTGGAGCCAGACTGTGACCTTCTGGGTAATAGGCCAGCACTTAACAACTGCACCACCAGAGTCCCTTAGGGTAGCAATTTGCTTACACGATCGGCTTACCATTTCCCGAGGAAGAGTCTCGCTTACCAGGCGGAATCTGAACTAAGTCATGGTTACATGTGTAAGACATCTTGCCGTGTAGAAACAGATGTCTTGTCTCTCCCCCAGGATGCTGAGCTAAACAAGGCGAGAACCTTGGCACTCCCAGACGGGAGGTGCCACAGGCTGCAGAGAAAATGAATGACAGCAGCCATGTGCAAAGGAGCCCAGACACTGGCTTACCTTCTATGGAACCTCACTGCCGGCTCTGGCAACCCTGTGGGACGGGACAGGATAGAACTGCCCCTGTGAGTGACCAAGACTGAAACGCTTTATAGGAGCAGAAGGCCGCGCTCCCCACTCCACCACCACCACCCCACCTCCACCCTTCCAGTGTTTTCCCCACCAATCACCTGATGGTTTTGAACTGCTGACCGTGCAGCTAGCAGCCAGCTAGGGCTCCTTCATTGGAACCCAGGCATCTGGGATGAACGTGAATTTGAGACACAGGACATAGTCGCTTGACTTCCAGAAAGTTCTTTCTCTCTCAGATCCGGTTCCCTCTTCTGCCCAGTGAGAAGACTGGACTGGGTCTCAGCTCTCTATCCAAGAGGATGTTTCCAGCTGGTTCTGGGGTGAGGATTTTATCCTGCCTTCTTGGTTCCCGTTTCGATCTGGCCTATTGGATGGCAAACGTCTTAGGGGTCTTCGGGGTACACGTCCCCTTTGCGGAGGCAATTAACTCGCAGGTGGTTTCTGGCCCACACAGGCCTCTCCCAAGGTTAGAGCCTGACTGTTGTTTTCAGAGAGCACGGCCGCCGCTGTGTGTCACCTGTCGCTTGTGGCCTTTGAGTGTGAGAGGCCGTTTCTCAACTGCATTTAGAAGGGACAGAGCGGTGACTTGTGTTTGAAGGTGGGTTCTAAAGCTCAGGGCTACAGCTAAGTTTTCGAACAGCCACGAGGATGACTGAGCAACTGTGGCCTCTCCTTGGAGCACAGAATACACTGGCGCAATGACATCACCTTGAAGGCACCCGGATGTTGCCCGAGAGTGACTTTGTGTCCAGAAGCAGCTTCTGGTGGGAAGAGTGGACTCCAGCAAGTCAAATTCTTCTTGTGATAGTGAACTAAGGCTTCCCCAGGAATACAGATGCTTTTTGGTTTAAGGTACTCGTTGTCAAGAGCCTAACGCAAAGTGTCCGGGCCTCTGAAGTACCATTCCAACAAAAATACCCCAAGGATGACCACTGCAGTCCCAGAATGCACTACTGCCTCCAGACATGATATCTTTCAGAGTGATACAGTTTGAGCTTCTTCTTCTTAATCATAAGGGGCTTTATTATGGAAGTTAACAGGCTACCCCAAGTCAGGGTCGGCAACAGTAAGGATACGGTTACTGACTGGTGTGCAGGTAACCCCTCTCCCCAGCCAACAGCCAGCTCTCTGTCCAGGCTTCAGCCCCTCGGCCAAGTGGTCCCCTGGCTTTTACCCCATGGATCAGGGGGCCAGGTGGATCTTCTGACTCACAGGCTCACATCCCACCACTGAGATGTCAGAAGTCTTAAGTCTAAATCTACCTTTCGGGTCTTCTGGATAATCTCCGCTGGAACCAAACTGTCTGACTTCCGATTATCTATAAAGAGGGGAGATGCTGAGCTTTCTGGATTGACCCTATGGCGCTGTGGTTCTTCGTCCAAGGTGACGGTATCCCTCGGGGGCTGAGAGGCACTTTCCAATGGCATTTTTTGTTATTACAACTTGGTGGGGTGTCTGCTACTGGGGTCTCGTGAATAAAGACCAGTTAGGCGCTGTCCAGAGCCCTGGTGGCATTGTGGCTACACGTTGGGCTGCTAACGGCATGGTCAACATTTCAATACCACCTGCCGCTCTACAGAGGGAAAGGTGAGGCTTTCCACTCCCATAAAGAAACCTGTAAGGGAAGCCCTGCCCTATCATTATAAGCCCAAATGAAAGGGGCTAGCAAGTAGTCCCACTCCCAGAGACCCTCTGCACAACAGAAGGCCACCCTGCCCAGTCCTGCCCCTTCCCCATAATTGCTGTGGGAGCCCATGGCTGCAGTCATGGTGTCAGCCCTCCTCACGGAGGGTCTTCCTGTTTTTTAATGCCTCTCCTGATAGCAGGCCCAAAGTACATGAGACTTGGGGTGCTGCTAAATATTCTGCGGCGCACAGGGCAGACCCCACTTCAAAGAATGACCCACACGTCAATCGTACAAAGGTGGACAGACCCCGAGACAGTCTGAAGAACAGGAGCCGAGCCCCTTCTGAGCTCCTTGTACTTGGGGAAAATGGCTGAAAGGTAGAAGAGTGTTCCAAAAGCTTTACAAAAGCCCCACAACTCCATAGGCTGCTCAGATTTCAAGCTCCCTTTCAAAAGCAGTCAATTACTCTCTCTCCACTCATTACTTTGAGGATTTCCGTTCACTCTTTCTCGTTCTAAAAAGAGTCTGAGGTAACTAGTTCTCCAGGTGGAATTGACCCAGTCTTCCCCCAGTCAAGCAGGAGCCCTGGCACTCATCCTTCTGAGTTTTCAGGGAGGAAGAAAATGGACAACTTCGATGCTGAGGCAGTTAACAGGTAGAAGTGAAAGTCCCACTTTGTGGAAAAGCATCGTGCTAAATGCCGCAGGACATCGTTTTGAAAAGTATAAATCACGGCTGGTGTCCTTTAAGTAATTTATACAGTGCTTGAGAGATAGGCTCGGTGCCCAAAGAGGTCTTACATTACAAAGCAGTCTGGGCTGGTGTCTCTGGGCGGGCACAGCCTTCTTCCCTCCTCTGGGCAGGGAAGGCAGGCAGAGCCAGATGGGGTCAAACAGGGACCACACGTACAAAGCCTCAGAAGTGGGCACACACTGGGGCCCTGCAAGGGGAGTGAGCGAACAGGCCGGACTCCGGAGGCCTGATTGACTGTCAGAATTAGGGTTTCAGTGTCTGGAGGCCCTGATGGCATCTTAAGCCTGGTCCCAACTGCCCTGTGATGTTGCTCTTGTGGGAGACCCTGCGTATGATCGAACTTGGCCTTGGCCAGGCCTATGGCATCTTCACGATCACCGGCACCTAGAGGATATCCTGCTGTGATCCACGGGGCTTCATCGACTAGTTGGCCACCAGGCCTTTCTTCCCAGTGTGTCTCAGAAGGGAAGCTCCTCTGACAGCTGTCCACACTGACCACCGCTGGTCTTTGTGGCAAGACCTCCAACACCATAGCAACACGTATGACTCGACCTTGTGACCCAACGACAATGCTTCTTGTTTTACCAATGGGGACACCGAGGCACCCCAGTGCTACATAAGCTCCTCGGCTTAGCCCATGCTAGACTCAGGATCGAATTGCTACACACTTAGCCACTGCATTCAAACGCCTCGTGGACCAAATTAAAAGTCCGTCGTTTTCTTGGAGATAGTATCCACATGCCATGGCGTTCCCTGGAGGCTTCCTCCTTGGAGATCCACAGGGATAGTCCTACGATGGCCGACGGGGTCACGAGTGTCAGAATCTGACTCAATGCCCCTGAGGTTGGTGTTTGGTTGGGAGTCACAGTTTTAGAGGGTTTACAGGGTTGCCCAGCCAACGCTACATTCTAATTTTGAAATACATTTTTTGCCCCCGCTAAAAGAAACCCGGGATCTAAAACAGCTATTTCCATTCCCCCCGTTCTCTGCTCCAAGTAGGTTAACAAGCACGAATTGACTTACTGTATATGCTGGTGTGTGAGCCCAATTTTTCAGCACATTTTTGATGCAGTCCTGGTGGCCACACGAGGGGCCTCGGCTGATATTCGAGGAGCTATGGCACTTTGATTGGCCTGTGCGGAGAGTTCCTATCGTTTGACTCGATGGCCTCCCCTGAGACTTCTGGCGACACGCCTCCTGTATCAACATGCCTGTCTACCCCCACCGCACACTCTTTCAAAACATTGCTTGGCAATGGTCCGTCCGATGGCTTTCCTCCACTGAATGGGTCTATTCACCTGCTGATGGGCACCAGGGCTGCTGCTCCTACTGCCTCCTCCTGCCGCACCCTGCCACGCTGCTCGCGGACCTGTGGTTTCCGTGGCCCCAGGCAGATACCTCGGCGTGAACGTACCGGACTGTGTGCTGTCCGAGGCTTTGAAGAACTGCCCTGCTGTTTTCCAAACACTCAAACCGGTTCACAGTCCATCAACAATGCACGAGAGCGCCAGTGTTTCCCAGCCTCACAACGCTTGCTGCTGGCCGCGGCCAGCCTGCTTTGGGACATCCCTGCCAGCTGCGAAGGCAGGCAGGTGGGAAGGCCATGGCAGCAGGCAGCATTTGAAGGAACAAGTCCGAAGATTCCAATATTGCTGAGCCACTGGGAATGCAACCTGAGCAACGACCATCGGGTCTGCGATGAAGCCACCATGACTGGTCACCTTTTAAGAATTCTATTTCAGGGGGGTGGGGAGGAGAGGGGTTCACTCTGGCAGCAGACAGAACGCCGGGCGAAAATGGACTTGGAGAGGACGTGAGGATGGAAGAGAAATGTGCCAGCTCTTCCCCCCAAATAATGGAGCATTTTCTTTAGTTGTGAGACTGCCTTGTCTCCATGGGCAATTGGGGCATAGTTTAGCTGGCATCGTTAAAAGAGAACCACCAAGTGTCATGGAAATAGTTCAGAATTTTTAAATTATGGCATCAAACTCCAGTAAACTATAGTGACTTAACTTTAAGGGAAGGCATTGTGTGGAAGCAGAAGAGGAGGCTTCCTTACCTCATACAAAGGGGCTTTAAAAGAAGATGAAAGGAAGGAGAATTTTCCATACGATTTTGAAGCCCCCATACACTGTGCAGGCTGCCATGCTCAGCAGTTGTGAGACCGCTCAAGGGTGGCAGGAGGAGGTTTGAGGACACCTGTGAGAAGATAACGCGCTGTGGGCGCCCCTTGAGCTAGCAGGAAGCACGGCATGGCTTGGGCTTTGAAAAACCTGGGGTGCAAATGGCAAAAATACTTACAGATATGACTCGTTTCGATCAGCTTTGGGGAGCTGGAGCTTTTGCGTGCTTGTTGGTATAAATGAAAAATCTTTTCAAGGAGATGGCTTGTTTCTTGAAGGTGGAATTTCTCCCGTGGCAGGTAACTCAGGCTGCCAACTGAAAGGCCAGAAGTTTGAAACCACCAGCCGCTCAGATGGAAAAAGATGAAGCTGGGCATTCCTATAAAGATTCGCAAACCCTGCAAGCTAGATGGAACTGCTCTTGGGGGTGCCATGGGGTCACGATGAGTCAGAATCGACTCGAAGGGAGTTGGTTGTTGGTGTTTAGGGCAGTCGTGAGTCAGTGGGAGAATTTTCACTTTCCAGGCTAGAGAACCGGTGGGCCAAGGGGCCTATCACCGCCGCCACCTGTCTGCCAACAGAGGTGACCACATTGCCGTGGTGCTCAGCATATTTCCATGGAACTTTCGGACGAAGACTGGCGAGAGCAGCGGTCCTCAACCTTCCTCACGCCACAGTGACCCTTTCGCACAGTTCCTCAGGTGTGGTGGTCCCCCACCATAACATTATTTTCATCGCTACTTCATGACTGTAGTTTTGCTCCTGTTATGAATCATCGTGTAAATATCTGATATGCAGGATGTATTTTCATTGTGGCGAATTGAACATAATTAAACATAACGCATTTTTTCAGACCATAAGTCACACCCGACCATAAGGCACACCCCATTTTTGGAGCAGGAAAACAAGAAAAAAATATTCAGAACTAAATATTTGTATAGTACCAGCATACTAAAATGTTCTGGGGTACTACACCTTTGGACCATGTGGCGGTCATGTACTTATGTTAATTTCATGATTGAGATGTAGGGGTGGTGTCTAGCCTGTTAATCTGGAGATAGCCATTGAGTAGCCAATGAGGCCTCTGTGTGGGCATGGCTTTCTCCTGATACATCTGGTAGGTCTTGTGATATTTTCCTCGTGAAGATGAGACGCTATCTCCCCAGTTGTTGGGAGTTAGTCTCAGAGACGAAGAATGACAGACAAGACATGATGGCAGCGTCTGAGGAGCTGGAGAAGCCACACAGCTTGGCCCTGATGGAGCCAGACCTCTGAAGCTGGAGAGGTCATGTAGAGACCCCTGCCAGTGATGAGTTACTTCTGCCACCACTGGATGCTGTTGATGGACCCTGAGTCCTGGAAGTGAGTAGCCACGGGGAGACGCCTGCCAGTGCCGGGGCTCTGCACCCACTGACCTGTGACTTCGTGAGTCGGAAGGAGATGGTATAGACTGGTATCGGGCATATGGGCTAAGATCGGACTTAGGACTTTGAACTGGACTGGGTTGGGATGCTTTCTCAGTGTCCCATTCCTTTTGTATATAAACCCTTTCCTTATATCCATATGTGTGTATATGAAATTTGTTCCTCTAGTCTACCCAGACTAGCACAGACCATAAGATCCACCCTCATTTTTCCCCCACTTTGGGGGGAAAAAGATGCATCTTATGGTCCAAAAAGACAGTAATGAAAGCATAGTGATTAATCACAAAACCATATGTAATTGTATATTGTGAAATATTTATGCACTTTCCAATGGTCTTAGGCAAGCCTTGTGAAAGAGTTGTTTGACCCCCCCCAAAAGGGTCGAGACCCACAGGTTGAGAACCGCTGGGCTACAAGGAAGACACCCTCGCCGCCCCCAGGCATCTACTTCTCAAATTAAATCAAGGAAAGAGGAAGAGGGGGAAAGGAAGCCTCTCTGGGGTTCAGGGGGAGTTTCTTCAAGACTTCTTTCCCAAAGCTAACTCTCCAACATCCCGGGGTACTCAAGAGTAAAACGTTAGGTTTGGGCAAGACCCTGAAATGTCCATCTGAATGTCCCCCAGACTGGAAACCCAGGGAATCCAAGACAGAAGAATCCCTCA
>PVJH01016275.1:0-50960 GCA_004026705.1 Nesogale talazaci
GAGTTACTGTCTCAGAAATTCATAGGGGTGGTTCTCCCCAGTCCTACAAAGTTGCTTTGATTTGAAATGACTTACGGCAGGTCATTTATTTTGGTTTCATTCACTCCTTCAGAAATACAAGGGGGATGTTCTACATTAACGTTCACTGGTGGAACTCAGGAGATGACAAAAGACTCTTCTTTTTTTCATTTTTTTAATATTTAGATGCACATATTTATTACCAACACCCATTGGAAGCTAATAAATATATAAAATTTACAAGATCATATTTTTCCTTAACACTTAGATTTTTTTCAATTTTAAGAAATATATTATCATATTTTTATAATTTCTGAAATCTGATTTTGTACTTTTTTCTCATTTGAATGTTAAAACTCTTTTATCTACATTTATTCAATATTCCCTTATGGTTTTTAAGACATTTTATGTTTTTCATTGCAGTTTTGATTAGACATGATTGTGTTTCCTATTTACTTATGACTATTCAAGCCTCAAGAACAATCATCTTATCTTAGAATTACTGCACTAATATATTTCTGTTGAAATTTAGGTTGAGATTTTTAAGTATCTTGCTTTAAATAATTGTATCATTTTATTTGTTTTTTCCTGATTATATTCTTGAGCTTTTGACAGTTTCAGTATGGAACTACTACTTGGAACTCCTTCTGGTCATTTTATTGATGATTTCATTTTCTCTGGCTTGTGGTCCCCTTAGGTGCAATGTGATTCATCTTTGTCTGCTAACAGTGTCTACCCGGCTAGGTTTCCTTAAGATGCAGCTGTCTCAGGAAACCTTAGCAATCAGACTGCTATAAGGATTGACTTAAACAAATATATTCTCTCACAGTTTGAGAGTCTAGAAATTAAGGTTCATGTCATTGATTGGAGGGAAAATTTTTCTGTGTCAGCTCAGAAGAAGAGGAACATTCTTGTTTTTCTTCAGCTTCAAAGAGCATGGATTGTTCAGGGAAGAGTTAGAGAGATGAAAACATCATCTTCAGAAATTTATAGATCTCAATGGAATAAATGTCAGGAAAAATAATTCCACATTTTGATATTTTTGTTTAAGTATCTATAATATTTAAATAATACTTTTAAATTTAGAGTCATGCATATATTCTTTTACATAGCACTTTTTATCACTTCTCTGAAATATCTAGAGAATTACATAGTGTCCTGTTAAGGACTGAATGTATACATCCTCAAAATATATTGCAAACCACAATCTCAAACTGTCATTATAATCCCATATGGGAAAGATGGTTTTGTTGTTAACAATGCAGAATTAGTGTAAAATGGTTCTTGAAACAATATCTTTCAAGCTATAGAAAGAAAGCAGAATTGTTACATCACTAGGAAATGACCAACGAACCAAGGAGTAGAGACTGGAGAAAGGACAGAAAATCCCCTAGAGCTGACATTGAGACCTTTCCAGACAGTGCAGACCTTGTATTTGGTCTTTAAGCCCCTAACACTGAAAAATAAACGTGTTCATTGCATGTCATTCCTTGTGACATATCGCTTAAAACAGCACTACATAACAAGACAAGCTCCAAGAGCACATGCACGAGATAAGAAAGTCAACTTAGCCTCTAGGGTTAAAGACAAATATGCCTCCACGGTGAGTAGGTGAGGAGGGGACATGGTATTTAGAGGAAGAAGGCAAGCAGAAAGAAAGAAAGGAAAACTCTCTGGTGAGAAAAATAGTCCGGTACTGCTCAGATATAAAATTGTTTATAATTCTTTTCTTTTTCACATACTTAATTTGCCTCTGGTTTGGCTTTGGAATCTATTGGGAGCTGGGATATTCTGGGAACACTCTAGAATAATAAGTCAATCTATTACAGAATTACAAAGTAGTCCTTTTAAAAAAGTAAAGTGGAATATTTCCCCAGAGGATTAATACATGTGAATTGGAACATCTAGGTAATTTATCCAACTGAAAAATTAGAGGCTAAATGAACCCTGCAGTGTATTTATGCAACTTAATATAGAAGAAACTATAGAAGCAGAACCGCTGGTTTGATTTTGGTAATAAGGCAATGCTGTTGTCGTGGAAGTCATGCTCTACTATTAATTCATATTTGCTCCCATTAGCATTTCCAAGCTTAGCCAATAGTATACAGGCATGTTACTGATGTAAAGTTTTAAATATATATTTAAATATACATATTGCCAGATATATGCAATATTATGAGACTTAAAGAATACACATTGTTCACTTACATTAGAAAAGCCTATTATTTGTATCAGACATGCAGACTGGCACTTCTTGATGGACCCGATGTTTGTTAATATACTTTCATTTAAAAGAATTCATCTTAAACATTAATTTTAGAGATGCAAATTTTAAAAAAGCAAAGTACATTAAGGCAAAGCTCAGATGCTATAAATAGGGTGAATTCACATCCTACATTTTGCTAATTCTGGGAAGTTTTGGCTATATGCTCAAAATGATGCAATCTGTACTCTCACATATAATTTTGTTCTGATTAATTTTTAATTTATAGAAGAAAATATAATCTTGTTTTCTTTGGTTTTTATTTTAATGACAGACATTTTAAAAGATATAAAGCTACTTAAAAAATTTTCTGTAGAAAGCCAGTAGGGTCCTTTGCAAATAGAACTACTCTCATTGAATCAATTCCAATAAATTTCAGTCACCCTATACAGAGTTTATGAGACCATAAATATTTAAGAACATAGACAGCCCCATCTCTCTTCTGTGGAACAACTGCTGGGTTTGAACTGGGGGCTATGATGTCAGCAGTTCAATACCTAAACCAGTGGATGACTAAGTCTTGATAGAAACTACCACATGTCTGATCAGCTGATGTTTCATCTTATTGTCATTGTTTTAAATACATATCTACTTGTCAACAATTTGAAACCCAACCCAAATCAAGCAATGATTAAATGTAATACTTCTGATAATCAAAATCACATTTGTAGACATAGTTCACTTAATCTATCAAAAATCACTTATTAAATTCCTATTTTGTGCATCTGTTTCCCATCTCTCAATCTGAATTATTGGTGGTGGCTGTTGCTATTATAACATCAACATTAATATCATCAAGACCCCCCATAAAGAAATTTAGCAGAGTCTGAGAAGTAAGACAAACTAGTAGGCTTGGTGATTTATTTTTAAATATTAGCCTTTTTAAATTTCAAGCAGAATATTTTGAAATATATAATGAAAGACATACCTTTAATTTGGAAATCACTTAAAACCAGAGTACCCACAAAAATTGCCTGCCTTACCAGCGATTTTGAAAATGGCACAGCTCCTAGCAAAATTTCATTCTACGGAACTTACTTGAAGTCACTATGAATTACAACTTACTTCAAGGAAACTAATCACTTTGTGTCTGTGTTATTGATATTGAATAACACAGGAAATGTAAAAGGGAGTGGAAATTCACTGTGCCAAAAGAGCAGATAAGATTCATTCAACCATTTCAAGAGGTAGAATTGATTAAGAATCTATAAAATTAAATGAAGAAGTCCAAAGTACAATGAAAGCATTTACAAAAACAAAGGAAAAAAGCAAAATCCCAGAAATTTGTCAAATGCAAAATAAGATATTTAAGCAACATGATACGATAGTGATTTAAATGACAGTTTATGCTAAGACATTTGAAAGACAGTTACCTGAAACAGACTAGATGAGTTGTATCTACAGAATCATAGAAAGATGACCCAACAATATTTGAAATTTTTGGACAAGATCTTTAATATAAAATTCAGGTAAAATGTTGCTGACAGAAATTCAGAATCATTTATTCAAGTAAGAATCAGAGAAGAATATGAAATAAGAGAGATTGTTAATGAAATCAGATGGATATTGGCTGAAAGACCAATCTCGAAGTACAATACTGTCTCCAATAGGATTTTATCTTGCTGAATTTCATGATATCTAATCAGAAAAATTATTATTCACATTTGCACCAAAGTCAAAAGTTAGTGATGAAGAAATTGAAGAATTCTAATATTACCTTCAACTCAAAAAAAATTAAGCAGAAAAGCAAGATGTATGATAACTATTGACAATTGGAAAGCAAAAATTGGAAGCAAAAGAAAAGTAATTGTAGTTGGAAAATGCAGTCTTGGTAATAGAAACAAACTGGATTTCATGATAGAATTCACAAAACCAACAAAATTCATAGGAAAATACCTTTTTATCAACAATAGAAAAGGTGACAATACACATGGATTTCTTCAAATGGAATAGACAGAAATCAATTGTGACAGGAGGCAATGGAGAAGCTCGACATCTGAAGATACAACTAGTCCGGTCTGATAGTGGACTAGACCATCTATTGCTCATATGATAGTTCACATCAAAGTTGAAAATGAAAAGAAGTCCACAAGAACCTAAATAGAAGCCAACCGGAGTTTTGAGAGCATTTTAATGAAATTTGCTCTTCATGGCAAATTAGTGCTTAAGGGGAATGGAAGAATTGATAAGTCAAAGAGCTAAAATGAATATTTTCAAAGGCTTCTCCAGAAGACAAAATATCACAATGAAATGTGCACAGTACTAGATCTTGACCATCTAAAAGAAAGCCCACACACAACATATCTTAAACTTCAAAGAACCCCAGAAATAATTAAAGGTTTGAGTTGCAATATTGAAATATTCTATGAGCAAAATATTGAATGATGTAGAAAGCATATAAAGAAGCTGTAAAGAATACACAATCACTATACCAAAAAACCTAACTATTCTGTCATTTCAGGAAGTAGCACATAAGAAAGAACAAATAAGGCTGACAGGAAGAAGTTCAAGTTGAATGAATAGCATTAGCCAAAAAGAAGGCTCTGGGAATTGATGGATTATGGATTGAAGTATTTCAATGAGCTGATGAAGTATAGACAGAGTATTTGTGCCAAAGTTATATTTAGACAGACACTTGACAATCTAACTTTTAAGGGATACATATGTGTACCCAAAAAGGGTGATCTAATATGATACTCAAGTTATAGAACACTAGCATCAATATCATATGAATGTATATGTTTGCTGAAATTCATATAACACAGGTTGCAGCAGTACATTTACAGCATTCTTCCAGAGGTTCAGTCCAGATTCAGAAGAGAATACGGAACAAGGGGTATAATTGCTGATGTCAGAGTGATCTTGGATAAAAGCAGAGAAAACCATAAACATGTTTACTTGTATTTTATTGCCTTTGCCAAGATATTTGATGGGGTTGTTCATAACAAACTATAGCTAGCCTTGAAAAGAAGAAGAATTTCAGAACACTTATTTGAGCTGATGTGACAGAACTTGTACATAGATCAAAAGGCAGCTGTGTGAACAGACAAGAGAATACCACATATTTAAAACTAATGAGGTATATGTCCAGGTTCTATCGTCCCGCCATACTTATTCAATCTGCATCCTGAACAAATCATCAGAGAAACTGAGTCATATGAAAAAAGATGTGGCATTCGGATGAAGGCTTATTAACACCTTGCAGTCTGTAGATGACATAACTTGCATGCTATAAGTGAGGGAGATGTGAAGCACTTGCTGATAAAGATCAAGAACTGTAGACTTCAGTGTGGATCATAACTCAATGTAAAGAAAACCAAAACCTACTAATAAGCAACATCATGACACCTGGAGACAATTATGAAGTTGTCAAAGGTGTGAAGATTGTATCTCACTTAGAACCGTCATCAAGGCTTATAGAAGTGGCAGCGAAGAAATCAAAAGACATTTCACTGGGCAAACAGGCTCTACAAGAACTTTTGAGAGGGTTTAAAAACCAGCAACTTACTTTGAGGACTAAAGTGTGTCTGATCCAAGCCATGGTATTTTCAATTGTCTCATATGCATATGGAAATTGGATAATAAATAACAAAACCATTGAGCAATCAATGCATGTGGTGGTCATGTGCTTATGTTAATTTCATGATTGAGATGTAGGGGTGGAGTCTAGCCTGTTAATCAGGAGATAGCCATTGAGTAGCCAATGAGGCCTCCATGTGAGCATGGCTTTCTCCTGAGACTTCTGGGAAATCTCACGATATTTCTCTGGTGGAGATGAGAAACGATCTCCCTGGTTGTTGGGAGTTAGTCTCAGAGACAACAAACTATGGACGAGACAAGATGGCAGTATCCCAGGAGGTGAAGGAAGCAGAGGAGAACCCACATGTCTTTTCCCTGATGGAACCAGACCTCTGAAGTTGGAGAAGCCATGTGGAGAGCTCTGCTGGTGCTGAGTTGCCTCTACCACCACTGGATGCTGTTGATGGACCCTGAGCCCTAGAAGCAAGAAGCCATGGGGAGCCCCCCGCCATCACCAAGACTCTGCACCCACTGGGCTGTGACTTCGTGAGTTGGAAGGAGACTTTATAGATTGATATCAGGCATATGGGCTAATATTGGACTTATGACGTTGAACTGGACTGGGCTGAGATGCTTTCTCAATGTCCCATTCCTCTTGTATATAAACCTTTTCCTTATATCCATATGTGTGTCTTTGGCTTTGTTTCTCTAGTTTACCCAGACTAAAACAATGCATTTGAATTTTGGCATGTGATAAGAATATTCAAAGTACCATGAACTGTGAAAGGAATAAATTTATCTGTCTTGAAGGAATTATGATCAGAATAGTCCTTATATGAAATCATGAGAAGTAGTTTCACACTCATTGGAAACCCTAGAGACTAATGCCTTTAGTTCTTCTGCAATGTAATGTACAAATTATTACTATTTTTCATTATAAATATTATATTTTCAAACTGCACTTTGAAATGTTTTACTCTTGCCTTTATTATTTCTTTCTTTTCTTTAGCAATTCTACATTCTAGGGCAGGTTGAAGTGTCTAGTCTGATGTTAATCCTTTTATTTTCTTACTTTTTTCCTTTTTAATGTACTTTCTGTTTCTTGATTTATGATGTTTTTTACATTAACCCACAAAACATCTACCATATTTTCATTAATATATAAATGTATAAAATAGATTATTTGAGTTGTCTTTAAATTTAGATGGGCAAAGAGTTTCAATACATCAGTGGAAAAATATAAAATATATTAGAATTTTCCCCTGAACCTTCTGAAGCACCTTTACATCCAAAGCCAAATTTAACTTTAATGAAGTTGTTTTAATTTTCTTCAGTCAAATAAATGATTGATTATCTGTTCTTATTCTGGCTGATGATATTGGTGTACTTTATAATCTCAAGTTCTAAAAAAGAAAAATGTGGCCTCAGGAAAAGAGATTTATTAATAACCTGGGACATATAGATGACACGTTTTCTTGCTGAAAACGAGGAGGAATTGATGCACTTGCTGATGAAGATCAAGGATTGCAACCTTCAGGATAGATACAACTCAATATCAAGAAGACACAAATCTTCACAACTGGACCAATAGCACTCCCAACACTGCATACATGTGGCTAGCAGGTCCTGAGACCGTTTGAGGAAGTTTAGTAGACTGGACTCAAGACTAGGACTATGGTTGTGGTCAAGAAGTGGGCGTAGGATTCACAGTCCCACAGCCATAGGCTTTACCACTGACACAGCCCAAAGGAAAAGACCACTTAGAATCAGAATGTACACATGCTGCCTTTAGGTAGGAGAAGTTGATCTCTTCTGAGAAAACATCAGGGTGTCTGCTATGGGTTAAATGGGTTTCCCCCAAAATTTATGTTAGCTTGTTTAAACCCCTGTTATACACCTGCCTTTAATGGTATTCTCCTGTTTTGTAAACCCTACTATATTAAGTTGGGGCATATGGGTAGTAGAGATGACAAAGCAGAAATAGATAGTATCTTGAGTTTCATTTTTTGTGAGATATGAAAGATAGTAAACTAGTGGGCAGAGATGACTGCCTCTAAGAAAGAAGAGCAAAGAATTGTGCACTGAGAACCTCCAAGAGTCAAGGCACCAGAAAAGCCCAAACACCTGGAAATCTCTCAGGAGCACAGACTCCCAGAGAGAAAACCTTTCCTTAGAACAGGTGCATCTGTACTTGATTGCCCCTGCTGTAAAAAAAACAAAAAAACAAAAACTGATTTTTTCAACCTTCCCCACATGCCCCCTCACCACCCTCCAAAAAAGTGAACCTATAATAGCATTGAAATAAATGAAGAAAAGGTTGAAGTTATCAAAATGTGTCTTTCTTGGATCCAAAGTCGATGCTCATGAAAGCAGCAGTCAAGAGATCAAAAGATGCACAAGACCTCTTTGTGTATTGAAAATTGAGGATGCTACTTTGAGGACTAAGGTATATCTGACTCAAGTCATGCCAGTTTGCCTCATTTGGATGTGGAAGTTGGTCATCAAATAAGGAAGACCATAAAAAGAATCCGCAGTGTGTGTGACTTTAATACATTAACATTTAGTGCTAATATTGATATGTATGAGTATGGTCTGTCATTTTGGTGTGTGTTTTTGTGATGTCATTAGTTTTTTTAGTCTTCCTATATTTCTGTATAGATACTACTATGAGTCTATTGGTTTTTGTGTGAAGTTGTCTTGGAGGTTGATCTCAGGTTTGTCTGCTGTTGTTATTTATTATTTCTCTGTAGTACCCCAGTATTTTTTGCAATGTTGGTCTTGCTTTTAAAAATTCATTTTACTTATCCTTATTCTTTTTTAATTTTAAAAATCATTTTATCGGGGGTTCTTGCTGTTCTTATCACCATACATACATACATCAATTGTGTCAAGCACACTTGTACATTTGTTGCCCTCATCATTCTTTTCTTAAAAATCATTTTATTGGGGGCTTATACATAGCTCCTTACAATGCATAAATACACATATTGTTCCAAGCACCATCACATGCCTGCTGCCATTACCATTCTCCAAATATCTGCTTTTCTACTTGAGCTCTTGATATCAGCTTCTCATCCTTTCACCTCTGTCCTTGCTCTCCCTTCCCACCAACCCTCAATACTTTATTAATTATTATTGTTTTTTTCAAATCTTACACTGCTCGACATCTCCTGTGATCCACTCCTCCAATGTCTGTCCTCCTGCTAGGAGGTTATATGTAGATCCTTGTAATTTTCTCCCTCTCTCTACCCCACCATCCCTTCACCTATCCAGTAGCTCCATTATTCTTATTGAAGAATTTGACAAGAACTTAATTTATTTTTGTTGAAGGCTTTGACAATAAGATGACAAACTGTTTCTTTTTCTCTTAGGAGTGACCCAATTTGGAATTATTTCAATTTCTTGGTTAGTATTTTATCCTCTCTTATGTTATTATTCTTCCTAAATTTTCTTCCTGGATTTCTGGTACTGTCTTCCTTTCTTCTCTTTCTTTCTTCCTTTCTTTCTTATTTAATTCTTTGCCCTTTCTTAAGAATTTGGTATCCCAATAGGTATAAGTTGTTATTCTTGATAGTATTCCACATAATTCATAATTTTATTCAGAGTCTTTTGCTATTTTTGCTATTTTTTTCTTCTTGTAGTTTGGAGTCAAATCTTGTCCTCTATGCTTTTATAGTGTAGAATAATTATGTTAGCTTAGTTTTCAACTAATTCTTCTGAATTACTTTTCTGGTAATTCTGTAGCTTACTCAGTGTCAGCCATCTACTCTGGGTCTGGATGGTTTTCACTTGTTTGTGCCTGTATCTCTTGTTTTATTTTCATTTGTTTGTTTTGTTTTAAGTGAAGACTGATATTTTCAGCTTTTTCCTCAATATTTTGATCTAACTCACAAGGATCAAGAAGGTTGGATCTTGTAAGGGTAGCTAATCCTATAAAATGGAGCAGGAGGAGAAAAATAGGAACTTCAAAACAAGTAGAAAATGAAAGCAGAGAGAAGAGAGGAAAGAGAAAATAATGAAGCATTAAAGATACCGAAAAAGTGTGTCGTTTAATTCAATGAATGTATTTAAAAAACAAAACTAAAACCAAAAAACATCTATTTTTAATTTAAAACAAAAGTAGCACTAATTAAAAGAAATTATAAAAATAATGCTTTAAAAATCTAAGTAACAATGGAAGACATTAAAAGGAAAGCTGGGCTGAGCCCCGGTGGCGTGGTGGTTGTGTGCGGGACTGCAGCTCACTGGGATGGAGGTTCAATTCCAGCTCATAGGAGCAAAGGCTGAGCCTCCTACTCCCACCACCAGAGGGCAGTGATGCCTAAAAAGCAAAAAATAATTGGAAAGCTGTTGCTAGCTGCCAGGAATCTAAGCTCTGCCTGGGAGTCTTGTAGCAGGTGCATTTGGAAAGCAAGGTATAGTCTGAGGTCCGCCGGAACTAGTGCTAGAAGTGCGCAAATGGAGGACCAACGGAGCTATTGCGGCCAGTGCCAGGGTTGAACAGTTCCACATGTTCAGGTTGTCAAACCAGCCCTGAGTACGATCAGGTGAGAAAAACTAGAGGTAAGACAATCCCTTCAGGTCTCCCTGGTGGAAGACCTCAGGATGCTTGATGTGCAGGAAGCGAGGTCAGGAGAAACGGTCAATAACGTCTCTCTGGAGTATCCAGGGCAGAGAGAACAAAGCATGTTCTGGTGGGGATGTGAAGTGGTCTTCTAGCACTAAGGCGAAAGAGTGCAAGCTAGTTTTGGGGGATTGCTCCCCTAACCACACAGACTGTGCTTGCACCTACCACCTAGAGAGCCTAGAGGGCAGGGGATGTATCAGGCATTTCTCTTGTGTCATCTTTAAAAATCTCTGGGTTTTGTAAGGTTAAGGTTATTTATCTTGAGTAAATTCCCAGACTCATGTGCATTTGCCAGACTACTGGTACCTGCTTTTTCTCACTTGATGCTTTTCTTCTGATTGTTGCGAGGTATTTATTTATTCTCCATGTGAGCCATTGGCCACCTTGATGAGACTCTTGTAAAACATAATCAAGGGTAAAGGTTTTCAAGCCTGAATTAATTATTTTTAAAATGAACACAAAACAATACCGATCTCTTTAATTTATTGTATCATATTGTTTTTAAATAGTCCCTTTTTTCAAATAGTGCCAGATTGAAATAAATGATAAACAACATTATCATTAGACTATTCTTATTTTTGTTGTGTGCTGACAAACTCATTCCAAAGCTGTTCCAAAACCAGGAGCTCACTCCCTAATTTCTACAAAAACTGAATAACTCATTACCAATGAAAAGTTTTCTGCCTCTTCCTTGCTTTAAATTTGTTTCTAATAAAACTGTATTCTGTGGAAGGAATAAACAATGTTGAAATCATTAAGAATAACAATTTCTACAACTTTGTATAATCATCTAAGACTCTGTTTCCTTTTTATTGCTACGAGTCCCTCAATCAATGTCAAAAGCCACTGCTGTTAGTTGCTATGAAATAAAAACTCCAACTCACAACAATGTAAATATAACAGAAAACGGTGTTGTTTTTGTCCTGTGTCATCTTCAAAACTGGTATGTTGGAATGCAGTGTTTTGATTTGTGTGTCCAACTATCTCCTTTGTTTTTACTAGCTCTCTGTCAACAATGTTGCCCTAGTCTGCCTATGGGCTTCCCTAATGATGTGTCCAAAATTAACAAGACAATATCTCTTTGTCATTGACCCAAATGAGCATCCAGTTGTATTTCTTCTAAGACTGCAGTAGTCTGACTTTCAAAAATAGATTTGGTATTTTTATCAGAAGAGCAGTTCAAATGCATCAATTCTTCTTTGGCATTCCATTTTTGCGGTCCAAATTTCACCTTTATTTTAATTATTAAAAAGACCATCAGTCATTTCCATATTAGTCAACAAAGAGACATTTTTACATTTAGTCAAAAGCAGATAAACTGATTTTTTAGCTATAAAAACAAAAGAACAGACCCATGGGTGCAATATACATAGCTTTATGACATCATTTAAAGAGATACTTTTTTTCATGGGATTTTATTTCTTCTTGTACCTCTAGTGAAGAGCCAGAGAAAAAAGTACAGTTTCTGTAAAGCACCCTCAACTCAGTATGCAGACATCTTCATTAGCTCAAATATTGAAACATTTCCATCACCTTGTCTAAAATCAGATTATTTCTTTAAAAAATGAGGATAGATAAATACAGAATACCTATGAAACATTATCGAAGGGTCTGATTGCAGAAAAGCCTGTAACATAACCAAAGAGGTGTAAGGCATTACCATATCTTATTTCTTTCTTTATAAAAGTTTTATTAACTCATTTATTGGGAATTCTTGTAGCTCTTATAATGATCCTACATGAATTGTATCAAATACATTTGTATAAATGTTTCCATCATTTCTCAAACATTTTCTTCTACTTGTGTCCTTGATATCAGCTGCCCTGTGGCCCCATGCTCCCACTCTTGTGAACCACTGGTAATTAAAAATAATTATTATTTTAATATTTTACATCATCTGCTGTGATTACTTAGTTTATTAGCCCATTGGAAAAAAATGCTTTCATATGCCTTTTGATTTTTTTTTAATTCCAAAATAAGGAGACACCAAAAGCTGTTCCTTATGTGACTGCTCATGAACATGTTAGATCTGGCTTGCTACTAGAATGAAGAAAATTATCTTTGTGAACCATATTGTGCCCACTGTCCTTCCTGCCTATGGTAGTTACATAATCTGATGTCAATTTGGCAACTTAGAGGCTTAAGAATGAAGGGGTGTATTCTAGTTTGTCGATCAGATCATAGTCATTGAGGCTTCAGTGTAGGTATGGCCTTCTTCTGAGAATTCTAGGAACCCCTGTATATTTTCCTCCTTAGAAGTAGAAGAGTCTCTCTCTCTCTCTCTCTCTCTCTCTCTCTCTCTCTCTCTCTTTCTCTTTCTCACTGGAGAAGCTCTACTGACTAAACACAGGGCACTATGCTAATAGACCCCTTGCCCTGGGCACTGAAGAAGCCACATGGAGATTCCTGCCAGCACTGAGATACTTACAATGTCACTGGACCCAAAGATTTTTTCCCATTGGACTTTTCATCCTGCCCTCAGTATCATTACATGTGTTCTTGAATCTGAAGAGGACTTTATAGACTGGTGTTAGATATATGGGCGAAGACTAGACTTATCAGCTTCAGCTGGACTAGGTTGGGATATTTTTTAATGTATAATTACCCTTTATATAAAACTCTCTCACAAACATTTGAGCTTCTATGGATTTGTTTCTATAGTCTACGTGGACTAACAAATTGCCTATGAGGTTATGACTTTGAGATCCTAGGCACATTGATCATTTTCTCTCAGAAACATACCAAGCATTCATAAGTATTTGAAACAAAAGTAAATACACATTAATGGATGTATTTTTCTTCATGCAGTCATGGTAAAAAATGAGTGGACAGCTAGAATTTAAGATGAAAATTAGGGCTAATGCTCAGAGAAGTCATCATATTTTAAAAAAAAAAATACATGTGTTTATAAGCTAAACTTTACACCTGATTCTATAAGTATGTTTCTAAGATGAAACATTCTGATATACAAATTTGAGAAACAATGACAGCCTTAGAAGACTCATTAATGACTAAATAATGAATTCAGCTACCTAGCACTAGCCTCTGGCATCTGATTTTGAGTAATTTTTGAAATATACTCATTCTCTACACAAATTTTAGCTCAAATAATTGTTAATTTGGGAAAATTATATAAAATAAGATAAACAGTACCTACTGACAATGTATTTTAATGAAATAAATCTTTTCAACTTTTTGAATGTTAAATTAAGTTAGGAATTTCTTAGAGGAGATATATGTCACTATGAAAGTTTGTTCAGCATAACTTTAATGGATTGGCTATATTGTTTTTATTAGGTGCCTGGATAAGGCTTACAACTCTGGTCAACCGGTTCCAATCATGGAGCGCCTTTGTAGAACAGAACCTGCCTGGCCTCGTGCCGTCTTCATAATCATTCATATGTATGAGTCAATTATTGAAGCCACTGTGTTAATCCATCCTATTCAAGTTTATTTCCATTTTGCTGCTTCTCTCTATTCCTAGGCATGAATCTTCCCCATGATTATTCCTCCTTGCTAACATACAAAAAAAAAAAAAAGACGTGATAAAACATCTCACTTCTAGGGAATATTCTGTTGGTTCTTCTTTCATGAAAAATTTCCTTGTTCAACTGGCTGTCCATTTGAAAAATCATATTCTTTGTCAAAACCTTAGTTAGAGGGGCTGAGCCCCGGTAGCATAGTGGTTGAGTGCAGGACTGTGGCCCACCAGCTTGGCAGTTCAAATCCAGCAGCAGCAAGGCTGGTAGCTCCCACGACCACCAGAGTGCATTGATGCCCCCCCAAAACAAACAAACAAGCAAACAAACAAACAAATTTTAATTAAAAGTCATCAATTACTTTTAGTCTTCCTTATTTATTTTTCAACTTTCTCATAAGAACATTGCAAAGATCATATCTGGCTCATTTTAGTCCTCAAAGCTATATATTTTCTTTTAAATACATTAAGGATATATTTTTCAACATGTATTCCAAATTAAATACATTATTTGATTTCCTGACTGCTAGGTCCATGGGCTGGTCATAAAACCTAGAACAATGAAACCCATGTCCATTTGAATATTTTCTTCCTAAGAAAGGTCTTCAAGAGTTCTTAGCTTGAACTAAGCAAGTTTCGGTCATTCATGTATTGCCGCTTGTTAAGGGACCTACTTCCAATCCTGATGACAAGTTCTATCAATTTTATGAAATGTTGATATTACTCCTACCTTGAAATAGCACATATTTAAAAACGAGCCTGATTTTCACAATATATATACAGTAGAGCATCAGTGTTTGTATAACTATAGCATAATAGGAACTCTGGTTGCAAAGCTCATCTGTCTGCTAACTCCGAGAGCGGCAGCTTGAAACTACCAAGCACTCTGAGGAAGAAGGATGGGACTCTCTCCTCTGGAAACGATTTCTACTCTCAGACATTCACAGGGGCAGTTTTATTCTGTCCCAGAGTGTTTCTAGAAGAAGAAATCAAGTCAATGGCAAACGTCTCTTTGTGAAGTTTTTATACAGTATCATAATATGCCTACAGCATTTTATCTAGGTAGACTCTGTGTACGCACACAAACCAGATGAGATATATAAATATTTGTGTGTATGTGTATATACATATGCAATTAGACACACCATTTGTAATGTTGATTGATAGAAATGTTGTGAGGATAGTGGGGAGAGAAATGGGTTGAAATTATTATAAAAGATCTCTTGGTGAAGAGATTTGAATTGTAGATGCACCTTAGTAATGAACAGAATGTCAGAAGTGAAAAGGAAAGTAACATTCAACTTTAATAGCTAAAAAAAAATAGAAAAAACATGTTTCTACCTCCATGGACTTGTGAATGCCTTTTCCTCTAGGAAATGCTCCCTGGATGAGAAACATAGGCTAGGCTTGCAGTAACTTGTAGAAGTAGTTCAATGCCTGATTCATGAGTTTGCATTTTATTCTTTTAAACTTTAAATGTGTTGATCTTCAAGTGCTTCTTCCAAGAACCAACAGTCAGAGTTTTAATGCCTATTTTAGATTTTTGTATTCAGTTTCTGCACATCTTCCTTTTTATGCTGTCATGTCCTGATTATTTTTCCACATATGCTAAATATTAGCACAGTTACATACACACTCATAAAAACACATAAACTACTCTTGCCTTTTTTAACCAAGAGCAGTGCATAAAACACAGCTAAAGGTACAAATATAATTGATGAGTTTAATTTGCTGCTTGTATATTAAGATAACATTTCAAACTGATTACTCTCTTTTAGATACTCAGTGTTTTACTCTAATTTATAATTTAATTCTTGAGATTAACTTGAATCTTACATGTAGTGTGATGTAAAGGTCAGTATATATTTAAGGAATATAATTGAAATATGAAACTATGATTTTACTTGATGGTGGTAGTTAAAAGAAACATTTAATTTTATGTTTTAATTTTCTTTGTACTAAGTGTGTGCTACAAAATATTTTCCTTGTAAATATTGTTCTTTATTTGAATATCATTTAAAATATTTATGCAAGAACTAATGTTTCTCTCCCCATATATAATAAAATTTATGACAAAATTATTTTGCTGGTATCATGAGAAGTCTTATTTCAGTAGAACTTAAGCTTTCTTATATATAAGCAATCTGTTTTGATCTTTCATGTCAATATCACAATCGGATCAACAACTGAGTAAAGTAGATTTAACAAAATGTCTAGTATTCTCATTTATTTAGCTTCCATTGGTTGCTGAACAAACCATGCAATTTTATGTTTTTTGTCTACTAATACTTTTCTAGACACCAATCCTGCACAAGCTTAATCCATATAGGTGTAGAATGATAAAATTGCTATGAAAATTTTGTTGATTTTATAGTCTACACACTGTAACTGTTGCATGATATTTTAGAGGATATAAAAATTGAAATTCATATAACCATCTAAGCTTATAAAGGTCTCTACATATCAGAATTCATTTGTATAACCAAGAAATTGGGATAATTATGTCACTTTTATTTGCTTAGTGATAAATTTACTAGTTTGAGACAGAGAAAATACAGCTATAGAATACTCACCCTTTGAAATCATATTTCTCCCCAAGATCATACCTTACCTATTGCTATAAATCACATATTTTACTGTGTGTATCTTCCTTGTGCTCTGGAATCATGGGCCCAAATCTTCCTTCCCAATATATATGTTCCGTTATATTGTGACTTCTATGGACATAGACTTTTGTTCCTGACCCTAAGTTTATCCTCTCTGACTCCTGTTTCCAACTTTATACTTTAATTATTGAAAATATCTCAATCCCAGACACAGACACATTTCTGTGTGCTGGTGACGACCGCTGCCCACCCACCGCTCAGTGAGCAGGATAACAATGCACATTAAGAAAAGATCATCAGAATTTTAACTGAGCAGCCAACATGGTTTTCTTTTGTATGTTGAAATGTTCTTTGCCTTTATTCAACTTTTGATTTACACCTATAGTTTTTTTTATCTTCTTCTAGGACCCTTTACCATCAAAGGCTGCTGAAGTTCTATTGGCCTATGTTTTCCATGGAAAAACGACTAACCAACCTGAGCATTATTTAAGTTGTAGACTATATTGAGAATAACATTGGCGGCAGGCCTAAACATAACTCCTCTACTAAGGTACATTGACAGAGGCACTGGGAGGAAAAAGTCAGGTGCTGATTGAGCCAGAGAATAGTCTTTGTATTTTATAGGCCTTCTAGAATAAATGTATAGACTCTGGATTGCTGGTGCTCCTTAGGGAAAGGCAACTGTGGGCTTGGGGAGCTTAGTTCATTTAGCAAACTCAAATGCAGCTTCAATTTTTCCTGCAATTGCATTCAACTACAAAGGGGTTTATTTGGAAGGTGAAATTGAATATACACAGCACTCACTTATTTACTCAATTATCATATGGATTCTGTTTGGTAAAGAATCAAATTAATTTGGGGGGGGGATACTAAACAAACAAACACTACAGACTGATATACCAATAGGAAACTCCTAAACACGTATTTTATTCTTTGCAAGATTAATTTAGTTGGAGATGATTTTCCCTCTCTTTATTACCACACTGTATTATTTTTAATGTACTAGGTGTTTAAATCTAAGAATCTGGAGAAATACTAAGTAAAATGAAATCTATTTCTATTTTACAGATTAAAATTGTACTCCTGAGATTGGTTTTGCTAGTAATATAGGACCTGGAGAAAGTTAATTTTTGGTTGCTGTTGTTTTCCCACATAGATAAAAGTTAAGTTTATGTTTAAAGTCTTTTGCAAAGCATCAATTTTCATTCTTACCAAAGTGCTAAAATCATACTCATTCAATGCCGACTCATAGAGACACTAAAAGATATAGCAGGCTTCCTTTGTGCATTTCTGCAGCTAATTTACAGAGGTAGGAAGCCTCATCTTTTTTCCATGCAGCACCTCCTGATTTAGAACTGATAACTTTCCAATTAGAAGGCCAAGACTCAACCACTGCACTCCTCGACACCCCTCTAGTAATTTATGAACCATCGTTAATGTGATACAGTTGTTCTCAACAGTCCTAATGCTTCAATCCTTAACATAGTTCCTCATGTTTTGGTGACCCCCAATCATAAAAATATTTTCATTGCTAATTCATAACTTTAATATTGCTACTGTTATGAACCGTAATGTAAATATCTGATATGCAGGATGTATTTTCATTGTTACAAAATGAAAATATTGGTCTGAGCCCCAGTGACATAAGTGGTTGAGTGCGGGACTGCGACCCAAAGGTTTGGCAGTTCAAATACAGCTGCAGCTCTCAGGAGCAGCATTGGGTACCATCCATGACCACCAGAGGGAGTGATGCCAAAAAAAAATGAAAATATTTGAAGCATAGTTATTCATCACAAAGCAGCATGTCATTATATATTGTGAAATTTGTTTCTCATTGCAAATAATTGAAATTTTGTCTTGAGGCATGCACGGTGTAGTATGGGTAATAATCTACGCCAGATACTTCTATGTGGGCATTTGTTTTCTGATGGTCTTAGGTAAACTGTGAAGATGTCATTCATCCTCCAAAGGGGACATGAACCACAAGTTGAGAATGATGGAATTGCAGTGACACTGAAGAAGAAGTGAAAATGAAACAAACTGAGTATTTTGATTTTCATTTATAATTTTTATTAATATTTTTATTAAATCGAGTTATACCTATCTCTGAAATTTTCATTTTTATATTTAAGTACTATAACTCTAATCCAAATCAAGCATAGTTTTCTAAAATTTGTTTGCTGTTCAGCATTATATATAATGGTGTATGTATATATGCACACACGCACATTCAAGAGGCACATGCCCCCCACCAAAAAACACCCCAAAATGGGAAACAGCTCTGCTGAACTGAGTTTTCATTGTATGTATTTTTTTTATTAAACAACTTGCTTTGGGTTAGTGCACCCAGTAGCCTCCCCTGGGAAGATTTTCTCCTGTCATAGTGATATTTTTCATAAAAAGAGTTTCACTTGAACCTCATTTTTTTGTGAAGACTGATTTAAAAGAACAGCATAAGACTGTGAAATTTTGATTCCTGATAATGAAAAATGCCACCAAAACTGTTTTAGTATTAAATAACTTAGAAACAGTTTCTGTGTGTTTGAGGGGTTTTCTCATTTCAGAAAAAAATGAAATGTGTATTAATCACAAAACTTGTTCTGGACATTCATCAACTTCCTGAACAAATAAAAATGTTGACAAAATGTGTGCACTGGTACTCGAACACAGGTAATAAAGAGAAGGGGAAGTTTTCTGGACTATCTTGGAAATAAAATTTTAATGGAAGATTTGAGAATGAGAGATTCACTTAAAAAAATTGTGCCTTGAGTTCTGACTGGCCAGGGAAAAGAGTGTCAGGTAGAAATGTCCTTTGAAAGAATGGTGCTAAAAAAAAACATTTTCCAAGGTCATTACTGATGATCTTGGAGACATAGTGCTATTTGTAAGACCTCAAAAAGAAAGCAACAAACAACCCAGTGAAATATGCCATCATCATCTCTCCTCCAAAATACCTCGAACAATTCAATGCTTACTTTGTTTTGTTTTGTTTTGTTTTTGTTGATGTGAGGGAGATTGTCCATTTTGAATTCATTCTACCAGGTCAGGCTGCTAACCAAGCTTCCAATTTAGAGATTCTGGAAATACTGTATAACCATGTGCAGCAAAAATGCCTAATTTATGGCAGACAGGCAACTGGTTGTACCACCACACCAATGTATCTGCTCATGCAGGAATCTCAGTGCACTCGTTTTTGGCAAAAATGGTCTCTGTCTCTTGCGTCACACACCTTACTCATCTGACCTCACTCTGTAAGACTATTCTTTAAATGTTATCAATGAAGAAGGACATTGAAGGATTGCAATTTGATGACACAGAAGAGTTGAAGAAAAAAATGAGCGGGTTGATGTCAGCCATCCACACAGATGAATTTATGTTTTCAAGAATGAAATCATAGATTTGACAAATGCTTTGTGTGATCAAGAGTACTCTTAAGATGATAGGTTGTTATATAATAAATAAATTTAAGTACATAGTTTCCTAAAACAATTCCGGGATTTGAGGGGAACCCGCTCTTGTGTGGCGTGTGTGTATGTGAGAGTATAAAATGCTTAAAATGAGCAAACGATCTTCTAGTCAACTGCTCTTGTTCTAGTCACAGCAGTACAGTGGGGTCAGAAATCTGGGAATCAGTCTTACATATTCATTTGCTGATCTCTCCTATCTAGTGAATTACCAAGGGCACATAATGTCAACTTCTAAATGTTTTTTCAAATGAAATCCTGAATCCATTAGGAAGTACAAGGCTATTGTCATTTCCATTTACAGTCTATGAGCATAACTACCAAATTTATTACTTTATTTTCCATATATTATCATAACAATTCCTACATTAAAATCCTTCATCAATCTTTGTGCGAATTCTTGGCTTCCTAAATCATTTGTATCAAAATTTGCAGTCAAATGACCACAGAGTGATAGGAAATAAATAGTGAATTGAGGCAATTAAAGCACAGTGCTATTCATTTCCAGAAAATTGAACCTATTTGGATAAGCATACAGAGTAGTAAGAAACTTTTAGAAATGTTAAGAGAAACAAAAGTGATGCTTTTAATATGATGCTTAGAACATTTTAACTGCTTGTAACTTACTACAAAAATTAATGAACATTTGTGTGAGTCAAAAATAACACCCCTAAAAGTCATAATCAAGCTGTATGACACAAATCATCATTTGTGTTAAGCAAGGTTCTCTAGACAAAGCCAAGACACACTGATGACAGATAGACAGATACATAGATGCATAGATTTATACAGCATGAAGGAATATAACATCTAAGTAGCCCATACAGCAGTACAGAGTACTCAGTTCAACTCACTTCCATTGAACACTCAATATACCAGATGTCCTTCAACTTAAAAGGGTTGCAGGGTACAAACACAAGGAATTAGACAGCTGAGTCTTCCCTGGGCAGAGTCTGCCCAGAGACAGCAAACAGTAGGGCTGGTAACCAACTGTCAGCAGCTCAGGACCTTAGTGAAGCAGGCCTAGTTGAAATATTGAACTCAAGCATTGCAAGCCAACAGGATTCAATGGTCTCAAGCTCAAGCATTGTACATGCCGAGTGGTAAAGCAGGTCCTGAAGGAACCTTTCTAGTTACAGGATTCACACATTGGGTTTCCCACAGGTAGTGTAGCTCATAAGTTGAGTCAGAGAACTAGCTAACACAGCCAAAGAGTGGCCCTATCCCCAGAGATCAAGAGAGAGAGGAACAGGTCTTGCTGAGTCATTTATCGCTTTGCTCTCCAATGAAAGTGCAACCTGTTTAATCCCACGCTCCCAATGTCCATAGTGGCACAATAAGCCTGTCAATCATATCGCCTCTGCCTAATAAGATCTTTATTCCAGGTACTGTGCAGTACTCTCTTGAATCTGTATCCTTTCACCCTACACACTTTTTCATTTCTTTAATAGAGCTTTGGTATGACTGCAAAAGTCCTCACATGTTTTCCTTTATGGAGGTAGCTATACCTCTTTTTCTTAACATCTCTGGATTTCTTGATTTATTTACCTATGCATAATACACGTCTGTAGTATTCCCTCTCTCTAAGAACACTTGCATACATGCATGTTCTGCTTAGTATATGTACCATCCCGTGAATTATCAGTTTCATGAAAATTGCACGTTTGCCTTCTGCTACACTGCACATGTTCATTGAATATCGTTTTTAAAATAAGGAATGTTTACTTGATTGCAAACATATAGGCACTAGATAAAGAAAAAGGAAGAAGCAGTAGCATAGAGTGAACAATATGGCTCAATACAAGTGAAAAACATAGACACTATAAAATATAAATTAAAATTTTCTATGTCATGATATAGAACAGAAAAAAATAAATGAAAATCCATGGTCTTAGGAAATATCTGCAAATAGCTATGAAACATAAAGCTCCTATTTTTGGAAAATGAAACAAAACAGCAGAACAGAAAATGTTATGAATTTTTCAATCTTCATTTGCAAAAGTGTACTATATGCAATATTTTATGTACCAAGGAATCCATATGAAGAAGTATTACAATGTTTTAGGGGCATCAGGAGGTAGGTTGCTATACAGGTGAGTGTGCTTCCATCCTAAATGGTCTAAAATAAAACTCTTGTACATACATGAGTATCTAGCATCTGTTTCTCTTATCAACTAAGAGTAACATACTGAACATGAAGAAAATCTCGAAATCTTGAAGTATTTCATTTTGCTTGGATTTACAATGAAGGCTCATGGAAGTAATAGTCAAATGTGCTGCAAAAATCTCTTTGGTGTTATCAGAACACAAAAATATCATTGGGAAGACTGGACTATTAGAAACAAGGAGAGTGAGACTTCTTTTATTCTGCTTTAGAGGTGCTATCAAAAGGGATGACAAACTGGACACCATGCTTGCTAAAAGGGCAGAGTCCATGAAAACAAGAAAGACTCCGAGTGAGATAGACTGATGCAGTGGTGACCATTGTGAGGGCAGGGCAGGACCAGGAAGTGCATAATTTTCTTGTACGTAGGCTTGTTCTGAGTTGGAGCAGACTCCAAAACAGCAGAGACTAGATGCCCTGCATTTATTAGAGAAATGAAAAAAAAAAAAAAAAGCCTATATCCTCTGGTGGAGAAGTTCACTGGAAAAAGATGAGACTTCCTCATCCCCTGGAGCGTTCTAGTCTCAGACATTCTGCGATGAGTTAAAATGGAAAATGTGTGTATTTGAAGAAATCAGTTTCTTTTTTTCCTTTTTAAACAGTTTATTAGAATATGAGCCAGACATTCTAAATTTCAGCAGTTCAGTAATATCAAAGAGTGCTATGTAATTGCTAACAAAATAATTTTAAAATATTTTCCTTTTTTATCCCTTCCTATTAGCTCCCCATTAGACTTCTACCTCCCAAAACGTACCCAAGAGGAACACTTAATCCTTTTATTGTCTCTGCAGATTCACCTGGCCGTGGTTTCATATACCACATAACATAGAAAAATACATAACAGAGGGTCAAAAACACTATCAACAATATAATAAAACACAGCAGAGAGAAAGCTCAATATGAAAAAAACTAAAATATTCTAAAAATCAGGAAATTCAAATTGTGTTAAAAAGGATATAAAATAAGGTATAATCACTAAAATCAGACTTTTCATTTTAATCTAGTTAATTGCCTCTGTAGCAGTCTTTGTCTTATAGCCAGACTATTCCCAATCCTCAGGGAAATCACCAGAGCCTAACTCTATGTGTAGATACTATGAATTTATTTTAGGCTCCACAAACTAGGCATTCTACATAAAACTAGAGCTTCACAATGTAAGCTCTGATATCATGCCTCCCTTCAAATTTGGACTATGTTATTTGCAATCCTCAGATCACCCTGGCTGGCGAGATTCTTCAATGTGGGCCTATTTGATGTCTCACTCAGATATCTGCTTGCTTGAAAACAGGTCTTTAAGACCTCACATCAGATCCTGTGTATATATGCTTGTACACGTTTGTATTTATGTTGCTATCATCATTTTCAAAACATCTTTCTACTTGATTCTGAGTATCAGCTCCTCTTTTTCCCCTCCTTTCTCTACCCTTGCAACCTTGTGAACCCTCGATAAGTTATAAATTATTATTATTTTCATACCTTACACTGTCTGCTGTCTCCCTTCTCCCATGTTTCTGTTGTTCATCTCCAGGAGGGGAGTGGGACAAAGGGGGGGATATACATTGATTATTGGATCAGTTCTGCATTCTCCCCTTCTCCCCTCTCCTTTCCTCTAACCTCATGGTATTGCTATTCCCTTTATTGCTCCTGAGGGGTTTATCTATCCTGGATCCCTTGTGTCGAGAGCATCATCTGTTCCCGTGTACATGCTCCTGCCTAGTTGAGTTTGTAAGGTAGAACTGGGAACATGACAGTGGAGTGAGGTGGTGGTGGGGTGGGGGAAGTATCAAAGAACTAGAGAGACACTGTGTGTTTCACCTGTGCTATGCTGCAAGCTGGCTGACTTGCTCCTTCTTGTGATCCTATGGAGATAGGATGAAAAGGAGGAAACTTTTATATAATAATTTTGATTTTAAAAATAATTACAGGGCTAAGCCCCGGTGGCGTAGTAGTTGTGCACGAGACTGTGGCCCACTGGGACGGAGGTTCAATTCCAGCCGTGGGGCTGGACCTCCGACTCCCACCACCGGAGAGCAGTGATGCCCCCCCTCAAAAAAAATTACAAAGGTAAACTATCTAGCACTATAAAGTCTATTGATTATCTTAAAAATGTTCTTCATAAGATATAAAAGTATTTAAAAAGTATTCATAATTTCATTTTTTTATATGGAGGAAACCACTTTGTCTTTAACTTTATTTTTATAAGTACATAGCTCATTAGGAGTTTTCTTAGCACAACTAAATTTTATCATATTTCTGTTTAAAATTTATATTATTATGAGAACATGTGCATATGTAATTGTGTGTATTTGGTGGCAATATGAAGGTATTCCTTATAAACGTTTGTCTCAAATTGAGTTCACAAGTCATAAAATCCAATGATATAGAAATTTATATCAAGAAAGTGACTCAAACAGGTGCAAAAGCTGACAAGTATGCTGCTAGTTGAAGTGACTCAATAAAATTATATTGTCTTATATTCTTCTGCTATCTACCGCAAGTTACCCTTGTCAAGTTTCAGAATCCTGTTTCTTCCCAATCAATGGTCTCACTTTAACATCAGATATCACATCAAGTTGGCAGTTTAGCTGGCATTGTAATCCAGTCACCCTTATGAGACAATTATACCTTCTCTGATGTTTCTCAGAGTTCTTGGTCTCTTGAATCAAAGAATGGATTCAAGAAACCCAATCAGCAAGCAGGATTCAATATTTATAAAGGAAAGAAGTTCACTTGATAGAGCAGATAGGAACTGGAGTATGGTCTGCTCAATGAGCTAAGTTTTGTTTTGCTTTGCTTTTTCTCTCAGACGTAGAGTACTTGTGGAGTACTCAGTCACTAGGTTATGCGTGCACCAATTTGGTGTCTGGTCACATTTCTAAGGTCCAGTCATGAAGTTTGTCATGCTCTGTCCACTAGAAAATAAGCAGGTGATAAGTCAGCAAAAAGAATCTTGGATTCGCTGACATTGGGATTTGAAATCAGCCTAGTCAACTCATTTAGAATTATCCCAAGGTGACTAGACAGAGAGGAACAGAGAGGAACTGGAAACATGGGAATACAGGACAGATGATCCCTTTAGGACAAGTGGGGAGAGTGGCTATACTGGGAAGATGGAGGGAAGTTGGAGTAGAAATGGGAAACTAATTATAAGAATCTACATATACCCTCCTCCATGGGGTATGGAAAATAGGGAAGTGGGCAAAGACATCAGACAGTGTGGGATATGAAAAAATAATAATTCATAAATTGTCAAGGGTTAAAGAAGAAGGAGGGAGTGGGTATGGAGTGGAAAAATGAAAAGCCAATATCAAGGGCTTTAGTAGAGAGCAAATGTTTTGAGAATGATGATGGCATCAAAGGTACAAGTGTGCTTTTCATACTATAGATGTATGTATGGATTGTGCTGAGTTGCATGAACCCCCAATAAGATGATTAAAACAAAAAAATAATACCCCAATCTGACAAAAGCACTCTTCTAGATATCCTTCTCTCTCAATCTGCTCTGCCCAGCCTCTTTTTTTCTTTTTCTCTAGCAGGCTAGCTCCTATCTCTCAAGATGACTCTGAGTTTGGTTTTCACAAATTTCACTATCAAATCTGTTATTTAAAAATTAAAAAAAACACACAAACAAATAAAGCTTTCTTTCAAGGAACAAGTGGAAACTTTGCAGTCTTTTAGTGAAGTATTTGGACTGTGATTCTGAAACCTTGAGCTCATCTCTTTGCTTGAACAACTCATCTTTTGTAAATGGTACCAACAAACTAGTTTCCCTGTACTCATTCTGATAATATTGATGAAACATATCCAACAGGCAATCACCAAGTGTGCATGGTTCATCATTACTCCATTTGTTTAGAGGTATTTGGCATATTAATGTTGCCACCTCACATTATGTATTAAATTAACTTTCAATATCAATGATGAGCATCAATTGAGGCAGAGTTGTCAGTACTAATGGAAGCAGGCTGTGTCTTGAAAAATCATCAGAAAAAAGTAAATGAATTTAAAAAATAAAACTAATCAGCTTTGAGTATTAATTTAGAAAACGCATGATTTTCGCTAGAACCACTCCCATGACCAAATTCCTTAGGCTGTGTTCACGAGAGAAGCAAAAGCAGTGATGCATTTATATATAATGAGATAGATTATGTAAAAACATGGTTGATATAAGCAAATACAAGTTTAGGAAGGTTCTGAATCCATGGATTAGATGTTAATCTAGAGACTTCTCCTGACTTGTGTAACTTGAGGATGGACAAGAACAACCCAAGATGGGGACTGACAAGGTAGATGAATCCAAAGTCAGAAGCTCAGAATCGTGACTAGAGAAACAGGTGAACCTAAGGTCAGATGTACTTCCAGGATCAGCAAGCAACATGGCCATCATTTGGCTCATCCCAAAGAATGGGAGCTTCACAGGCAGCTATAGGTCATAGATCCACTAAAAAGCAAATGATCTTATTTAAAAAGTTCAGTTATACTGAAAGCAGGCCACACACGAGGAAACTTCTTTTGAATTGCCTCAGGGCGATGACCTCAGCAAGAGCGTTGCTTTCCACTGTAAACTTTTTATAATTGATTGGCTGGCCATAGTAGATCCCACTATGGATTTGATTATGTTGTATTAGGTCACATCTTAGAGAATGTCTTCTGTTTCAGACCACTGAGATGCCTGATCTGTTAAACTGACAGAAAATCTATACAGTATTCCTTAGAGTACTTAAGCTATAGTCCTCTATGCACCATATACCATAAATCAATCATGTGACCATCTTCATAGAGTAAGTGGAAGGTCCTCTACACCGTGATTACACTTTTTTAAAATTTACTTTTAGTGTAGATCTACCCATAGTGCATTACTCCACAATAGTTGAACTTTGTTCATGTAAGGGATTGTTTCTTGCACAGTTTGAATTTGGCAAAACTTGATTATTTTTAGAAATCAAATTTTTTCATGCATTTCAAATGTCATTACATTCATGACTACATTAGCATTGTTATATAAAATGTATTAAAATGGGGCTGAGCCCTGGTGGCATAGTGGTTGTGCGCGGGACTGTGCCCCACTGGGATGGAGGTTCAATTCCAGCTCCATGGAGCAAAAGCTGGGCCTCCTACTCCCACCACCTGAGAGAAGTGATGCTCCCCCCAAAATGTATTAAAATATTTATAACTATAGCTTTATGAGCATTTTGTAGGCATTACTATGGCATTGCTGTGTTAAATTAATAAAAACTTATATTCTGTAGTGTGTTAGTCCAGATATACTAGAGAAACAAATTCAAAGACAGGTATATGTGTATAAGAAAGAGTTTTATAAACAAGAGTAATTGAGCATTGAGAAAACATGTCAGTCAAGTCCAGATCATTTCAAAGAGACTGTTGTTAGCCTATGTCTGATACCAAGCTATAAAGTCCTCTTCAGACTCATGGAACCAAGGTAATTCCATATATTTTGTCAGCTAGAGTCAGCCTAGAGAGAGTGTCTCTAAGCAGGAATACCAAAGTTCCCAGAATCTTCAGGAGAAGGACACGCCCACACAATGAAGTCTCATTGGCTATGACCTGATTGACAGTCTTCTCCCTTTCACTCATAATCCACTCAAATTGGCAAATTATTATATAACTTATCTAGTAATACATTTCTCAAATCAGGAGCAATTTTCTAATACTTTTAATAAGCTAATCATTCATTAGGATAGCTTGACATCAAATGATGCATCCTATCTGAATTATAGTACAAAATGTATATTTTATATCTCAAGAAAGACAAATTTCATGTTTTACCATGCAATCATCACCTTAAGAGTGCACATAATCTGATCTGTCATAAACAATACAAAATTTAGGTAACACTTTTTCATATTCAGCAAATGTTACTCTAGTGAAAACTTTTCTGCTGGAAAAGATTCTGAAATCATCAGAAATTTTAAAAAGTTCTAATGACTAGTCTCAGGAAAAATTAGAATACTCTGGTGGCAAGTGTGCATTGGGGGCTAAAGTTACAAATCTTTTAAAAATTTTCATCACCTATGTTGCTATATATATATAACTTCCCAAAATAATACTCATAGTTCATTAAAATTGACCACAATGATATCTTCATAAGTGTCTTTTTAATTCACTGTAATCACTAAGTAGGAAGAATATCATTTAATGTAATGAGGCAATCATTTCCCACTATCCTTTTTTCCTCTCTACTCACACAGACAAATAATACTTACTTTTCTTTGACAATAAATGTCAATATTTGTTTCCTAGGGATTCCATAGTGTAAGAACATTTCTATCTATTTTAGAATATTAAAATGGAAGTTTATATTTATTTCCTAAAAGCAACAATATGATATTTTGTACCACCTTGAAGTTAAAAACAAATTACATTTTATGCTGTACTGTACACTCTTTAATTTAGAGGATAGCAAAATGTTTGTGTTATGATTGTACTCTTGAAGTACTGATTTTAAAAGCGAAACCAACATTGCAGTTAGGTCCTAAATTATGGACATTTAACTTACTTCTTACAGAATATATTAAAAATTCATGATGCTTATAATGGTGATATAATAATGCTACTTCAGAATGACACCAACACATTAATATTCTCATTATTATTACTATGATGCATACTGTTATATATAGATATATATGTTATAGATATATTAGTGATTTGTTAAATGTGTAGGAAAAAGTAGACTATATTAGGACAAACTTTTGATAAAATTGGCGTTATGTATGAACCATAGTTAGCTATTCCAATTTATGCTTAAATTGAACTTAAAGAGACTCAGAAATGGAATTTTTTCCTAATTTGAAGACTGAATATATTGTACCATATGATGCTAAAATATATAGGATAATCAGCTTCATAGAAGTAACTTGTGGCAGTCATACACTCATGTGTCAATTTCATGATTGGGAATGTAGGGGTGGAGTCTAGCCTGTCAATCTGGAGATAGTTAATGAGATTTCTGTGTGGGCATGATTTTCTTCTGAGATTGCTGGGAACTCTTATGGTATTTCCCATAGGACGTGAAAGACTATAGACTCAGTTCCTTGAAAACGCACTCCTGACAAGACAAGATGGCAGCAGACCCTGAGTCCTAGGAACTGGAGGAGGCCAAGGAGAAACCACATGGGCTTACTCTAATGGAACAGACCTCTGAAGCCAGAAAAACCACAGAGAATCCCCGCCAGCATTGAGATTCTACCACCACTGGATTCTGCCGATGGACCCTGAGCCCTGGAAACAAGGAGTCATGGGGGGACCCCTGCCAGCGTCGGATGCTTCCACAGCCACTGGATACACAGGACTCTGCCCCCACTGCCCTGTGATTGTACTGTGTTATTGCATACAGGACTGTGCCCCCACTGCCCTGTGATTGTACTGGTATTATTGCATGTGTCTCGTGAATCAGAAGGAGATTTTATAGACTGGTATCAGACATTTGTGCTAATATAGGACTTATGGCCTTGTTCTGGACTGGGTTGAGATGCTTTCTCAATGTTCCACTCCTTTTGTATATAAACCCTTATACCCATATGCGTGTTTATGAATTTGTTTCTCTAATCTACCCAGTCTAACATATAACTACAGCTCAATTTTCCTTTTTTTATTTTATTGGGGTCTCTTACAACTCTTGTTACAAACCATGGATCAATTGTATATGACATATTCATACATATATGCCATATTTCTTTTCTAGACATTTACTTTCAATTGAGCCCTTGGGATCAGCTCCTCCATTTTTCCACAATGGGAGAACTTACAGTGATAGAAGTACATGGAAGAGTGGCAGGGTATAAGAAAACAGAAGTAGATAGGTTTGCTATACACACCAGGCAAGACCACGGAAGAGGAGATCAAGAAGGCCGTACCCTTCGTTCGATACCTTTTCTTGATTAAACTAGAAAGGTAGATTAGAACAGTTCCCATTGAAGAAGTAACAATTTTCTGTCCATAAACCTAGAAGTATAAAACAATTATGCATTATAGAATTACCTATATGATGAGTATATTAAGATATATTATTCACAAATATTTATTATTCTGTGAAACAGTCACATTATTTCATCTTTGTATGGAATGAATGTGGGCTATGTGTGGATGTTAGCTAACATCTGTATGATACAGATGTTATTTTCATATCTTTCATTTGTATATGACTTCTATACATGGCACATTTAAATCTGTGTAAAAAAACAAATTCATAAAAGTCAATCTAGTTGATTTCATTATAAGTTCAAAAATTCATAATAAGTAAAATAGTATATAAATGTGTTTCAATATTTATATCTTAATAGATTTCAATAATAAAAGAAAAAATCAAAATGATAAAAACAGTACTAATAAAAAAGCCACTACCTAGTTTATAGCATATTATAGAGATGAAGCATATTTTATAACTGTTAAAAGATATGTGAAATATGAGTAGGTTTTAATCATAGCAACAGAGTACATGGATTTGGAAATCTATTTTTTTCAGAGAGGAACCCGGATTTTTCAAGGAAGAATGCTAAATTTCAAAATGAACTTTATAAGCTATCTAACATTAATCTACACATTTATCTTGCTGTTTTGTTTTACAGGCTGTTTTGCTGGGAGTTGTTTCAAACATCAGCAGTCATCTATGATGGAATAGTTTCAGCAGTAGTTTCAAACACTCTAAACTAGTTGAAAAAATAATAGGCCACTTTGGAAAGATTTTCCTTTAAAAGTAATATACATAACATTAGAAAATCATATGAGATAAGCCAGAAGATGAGTCCCTCAGTTCAGAAGACTATCAAAATAAAATGAGGGAGAGCTGCCTTCTCAAAATAGAGCTAGTCTCAATGACATGGGTAGAGCTTAGCTTTTGGAACCTTCAATTTGCTGAAGGACGATGACTCAAAATGAGAAGAACTAATTGCAACCCCAATGAGTAGTCAAAATTCTGGAATTACAAGTTTGAATCCTGGAAAACTGGAAGTCATCAAAAATAAAATCCAACATGTAAATATCAGTATCCTGGGCAAGATTAGTGTGCTAAAATGAACTGATACAGACCATTTAGTATCAGGAAATGAGTTTACCCTGTCAAGAAAAAAACATTCAGAAATATGGTGCTACATTCAGCAACCAAAAGAATATTTCACGATGTATCTTAAAGTATAATTTGAGACTTCCTCTCAACTACCATGGACACATTGTCAGGAGAGATCTCTCTCTGCAGAAGGACATTTTGGTTGATTATGAAGAGTGTCATGGCTGCAACAACAGAGACACACATAAAAATAGATATACTGATTTATTCTACCTATGGTTATGTAATGTGTGATAGAAATTATTAGGAAGTATGAATTTGGATTTTGTAAACCCTCTGCCATTATGTTCGTTCTGTAAAATGGAAGTAACTGTAAAGAAAGTCTGAGTGCTCAGAACATTTGCCTTTGAAAATACTTGCTGATAGAGCTCTTGGTAGACTGAAGAAAAAGAACAGAGCTATTTGGCCTTTTGAATTTTGAACAGGCCGTTTATACTTGAAGCTAAAAGCAATTGAAAATATGAAGGAACTCTCCTTTCTAGCACTGAAAGTTAAAGAGAGCCTCTGGGCAGCCTGAAATGCTTGCTAGGTGACCACCTGGATCCACTTATTTAGTGGAAGTGGGAAAAATGTAACAATGTAGAGAGAGATTGGGTCTGGCCACTCACGCCCATGGACCTTATTCACAGGGAATGAGAGGAGTGTGGGTTGGTTGGTTTGCAGTTTAAAGCATTGTGCAGAACCTGCACGTTGGCAGGACCTAGTCCAAGAGGGCTAGAGTTGTTGAGAATTTGAGAAGCAGCCCATAGTTGAAAGGTGAAGCCACATTCCTTGTGCATTGCTCTCTCAACTTCAAACCTCTTATGATCTGAATAATTCACTTTCACTTCTTTTATTTAACACAGGAGGCTGACGATACCGCTGCAGAAAGTAATGAAGATGAGAAGGAAAAAGTGTCCAGGCTCTTTGGAGAGCTGGGAGATTTGACAGATGAAGAGGTTCCTACTTCTCAATCGATGAAAAATAGGGCTCTTCCTGCCCCTGCCCCTGCCCCTGCCTCTACCTCTACCTCAGGTCAAAAGAAAACGAATCAAGCATTGCAAGGGGAATTAAGGAAGCTTCAGGAGCAAATGAAGTCATTGCAGGAACAGCTCAAAGTCACAGCGATCCAACAGCCTTTGAGTCCAGCCTTGCGGCATAAGTCCCTTGTCACTGTCGCCACATCCATCTCATAAGAAGAACAAAGAATACAAAAGGAGTCTCCGTGCTTTTCTGAAAAACTTGATGTCCTGGTTCTCCCGAAAGCCTCCTGCAGGGCCTCCAAGTTCCTTTGTAGGGATGGCAAGTGCACCATCCCAACCAGCCCAAAATATTCCTGGGAACAAACCTACTGGGGTGCAGAGAGATCTGAGCTGGAGTGCTAGAAAAAGCTCTAGGGAACAGTCTCCACCCATCTCTGTGGAAGACTTCTCAGGCCTGAGGCTCAGGAGGCCTCAAGTATCCTCCACAGAGATGAGGAAAATAATGGTTGCTCGAAAACTGATCAGACTGTCACAGATCAAGGAGATGATAGCTCAGGATACGCTGGAAGAAATGGACTGGGTGACCTTTGGGGTCATTGTGAAGAAAATCACTTCACAGAGTTCTAACACGAGGAAAACATTTAGCATTTGGTGGCTGAATGATCTTCCAGACCTGACACAGTATGTGTCATTGTTCTTATTTAGAGAAGTTCACAGAGAGCTTTGGAAGACTGAACAGGACACTCTCACAGGATTACTCAATGCTAATCCATTGAAGCCCAAAGATGGGTCAGAAGAGGTGAGCTTATGTATTCCTCATCCCCAAAAGGTCTTAATTATTGGCGAAGCGCTTGACCTGGGGACCTGTGAAAAAGAATGGAGAGCCATGAAATCAGATAGTTAATTTGCATGACTGTGAGTACTGTCACTATCACGTCCAGACTCAGTCCTGGAAGCTCAGCGCAAAGTGAGCGGACCTGCAGTCCACCATCTCTGGAGGACGGATTCCCAAGAAGTTCTCCATGGGTGCCGGCCTCAAGGAGCGCCTCTGTTATGACGGTTTCCACTAGGAAGACATGGCTTCTGAGTTGTACGCCGCCTCCTTGCAGCAACTCTTGCTCCGAAGAAGACGATTCAGATTACTCCGACTGACATGGTTGTCAAGGGCTGGGACCACACTATTCAGGAAACTCGACAAAAACTCGGATTACCACCAAAGAGCTTGTCTTGCTCTGAGGGGTTCAGAGAACTGATGGACTTGCCTACGTCCGGAGCCAGAAACTTAAAACGACACTTGGCAAATGCCAAGCCATCAGGGATCACAGAGAGCTGGAGCTCCGCTGCTTTCAGTTTATCTTGGCATCAGCCCTCCTAAAGCAGCAGAAGCAACGCCTGCTGGAGATGAGAAAAAAGAAATCAGTAGAAATGCAGACGCAATTCCTCCATACCTCCGGGCCTGGGGAGAGCTCAGCACTGCTGTCCTCTTCTCAGCGGCCCCTTTCCCCATCTCCACTCACCCGCGCTGAGCCTCCCAGGCAGGGTGGGGACCCCCACACCCACAGGTGCCCAAGCTTGAGCAAAGTATGGCTGAGGGAGATGATATTCTCTTCTTTGATGAGTCGCCACCACCAAGACTGAAACTGAATTCTTTAGCTGAAACCAAAAAGTTAGCTGCAATAAACAAATTAAAGGCAAAATGCCAAATTCTTACCAAGATGGACCCCAGTATCTGGCTCCATAAACTCCCTAAGATGCACTGCAGTATCTGCAGCCTCTTCAAATGGGAACTGGACGGAATACTAAAGGAAAAGAAAGGTCCCAAGATAGTAGAACAAACTGTTACCCAGGGGAGAACCTGTCAAATTTCTGAATAGCCTTAAATAATTCTCACGCCCCTCACTTCACCAAGCCCTCCCTTACTGGCGGTGACTCCAGAAAAGTTCCGCATAGCCTGAGTACTCATGGGTACATTCAAACTCAACATTGGTGAAACCCCTATGCGGCCCTTCCCCCACCATGTTGGTTTCATCACACCAAATGTGACATTGACATAGAAGGGAGAAGATCAATGTATTGTTCATTGTCTTTCTTGGTTTTCTCTGATGATGACTACATTGCAGCAGTCACACCTTTTTTCTTTTTCTTTTTGCCAAGTGGCAAAAGCCAAGCCACAAACTGTGTTTCTGTATATCCAGGTTAGAAAGTTTGTAATGCAGTGTTCTCCTGACAAAATTCTAGGGGAGCAACAGAATTAAATGAATGAAGCCAACTTGCCTTTCACCCCACGTTAAGGTGCTTAAATATGGAGTTCCGATTCCTTATTTGTAAACTGGGAATCCTAGAATAATTGATCTTGAAATGTATTTTTGTGTGCATGTTTCACAAAGTACTTTTTGAAATATCCCATAGTTAATTATAAGAAAAAAAGAATATTGCTCATTGCTTTTTCACAACAACAAAACGTAATTAGGTGTAGGAGACTGTGGCTCTCAATTTTATATTGTTCTTACATTTGACAATTATTTAGTTCAACTCTTCTAAGATAATATGGGAGATTCTGTTATTGGGACAGAATAACTTTATATTACATAACTTTATGTTACAAAATTTAGGGGGTTCTTCCAATGAAGAAGGGTACAGATTATCCAGATAGGACAGCAGCTATTCAATTACGCACCTCATGCTGTCTGAGTCAGAGATTCACTTTCAATTTCTAGCCATGACACCTCGAACACATCCATTACTGCTAGTTTTAGCTTGCTTGCTATTAGGCTGCTCCTCGCACACAGCATATCGTGCATGCAATGGACCAGGGAAAAGGTTTCAGTGATCTACTTCCAAAATTCAATCAATGATCATAGTCATCTAATTCTGTTGTATATAAGACTTCCCATGAGTCAAAGGTAACTTGCTAGAAATTAGCAATGTGAAAAGATTACTTCACTTTTACACAGTCAAATTACCCTGCAAAAATGCCCTATGTGTACAAATGTCACATCTCTTTAAAGCACCAATTTATTGAAGAAAGGTAAAGAAATATCCCTGGAAGAAAAATAAGTTAGATTTTGTAACACTATGCACTTTCTAAATAAGAGATTCAGATTTGAAAAATTCTTTCATTTTATTGTTAAGGTCTATGCAAAATTCTTTTATAAAATATATATACACCAAGATGTCTCATACTACTAGTACACATTGTTCTAGTATTTGATCAGCATTCATATAGTTGTATAGGTGATTAAATTTATAATAGAAACTACTGAATGACATTAAAGCAATCCAGATTAAATATGCAGTCAACTCTTCATATTCACAGTTCCCCAATCAAGAGCCAACCAATTCAACTTGGTGTGCATTACATAATACCTATCTGGACAGAAATTGACCCCAACAGCAAGAACAGTCCATTATTGCTACCTCAGCCAAAGGGAAACAATTCTCCCTTTATTTCACTTGATGATTTTATAGGCTCCTTACCAATAACATTGATGCCCTGATTGTTAGAAGAGCTCTAGACAGAGGACAGAGTAGAAGCTTTTTCTCCTGGGCAGGCTGCAACTGGGAAAGTATAGTGTCAGAGAAGGAATCTCTGGCTGGTAGCTCAGGACTGCAGGAAACACAAGCTGGGAACTCTGCTCCCTTCAGACTTACTTCCTCTCCCTCAGGTCTGCTCTGCCCTGATGGGTCACTGTAGTACCTAGTCATTCTTTCATTCTCTGCCAGAAACTCCAGCAACAGTAGCAGCAGTGGTAATAAGCAGTGGCAATGAGCAGACTCATATGGTGTTCTCTCAATTTCCAAGTCGTATTTAAGGAAATCCTATATCAGAGAACATCATGGATGTTAAGCAGTTCACATTTACATTTGCAATAGAACTAAAACAAAAAATAAGAAGCAAACCAAACAAAAGATAAAAAAATACACCCCCCCAAAACAAGGCACAGCACAAAAAAATGCATAATAAAAGCAATCCCTCAAAGGCTAATAGAGAACTTTAAATGTAGCTTGCATTGCATTTGCATTTTTCACATATTATCAATGACATACAAAATATTTAAAATATATGGATGTGTGTAAGCTATGTGAACATACTACACCATTTTGTATGAAGAATTGCACCTCTGTAAATCTTGGTATTTATGGGCACTTCTGAATACAATCCTCTGTGGATACAAAGGGATCATTGCACAAGGAGACTTCCAAATTTTCAAAGAATAATTAGAATTGAAGATGATGCAGCTTTTCTATGATTTATATGAAACAATTTTCTTAATATTATCTGAAACACCATCATCCCCTCTATTGTGGCTGATACAAATCCCCTCTTAAAGCAAATAACATTTTTGGATGTATATAATTTCACACTACCAAAAAAATGTTATTATCTTTTCCTTAGGACATTGGTTAAACATCAGACAGTATAATATTATGCCGTATAAGACCAGGACATGTTGTTGTTGTCATTGTTGTTAGATTCTATCAAGTTGTTCCAACTCATGGTGTCTTGTGTTTTGCAAGTACACATACACATACAAAGAGAGATGGAAGTTGATTATCATCTTTACTGTAATTATAGTATTTTGCTCTAGTGTAAGAAAAGACTTGCATTTTAAACTTAGCCTATTAAACTACTTTTAGGAAGTAGATAAAATTTGTAATCCCTAATTATGTTTGAACGTTAGGTAATTATTTACCTTAAATATCTGGTACTAGTTATGTAAATAGTATAGCTCTCCCAATAAGTGTTTGCTAGATTTGATAAGCCCATATTGGCACTTTCCTGCTGATTCTCTCTCTTAGAAGTCATTTAGGACAGAATAGAATTGTAATGTAGAGCTCACCCCAAATCTCCAAGCTCAGTATCATGAAGTTGATGCTAACTCATACAGACTCTGTTGGTCAGGGTAGAATCATCCCGGTGAATTTTCTGTACTGAAACTTTTTAAGGAAGTGGCTGGTGGTTTCACACTGCTGACTTCACAGAAGGCAGTCTGACATGGACCCACAATGGCACCAACGCTTTGAAGTAAATTACCACAAACTCTCTGCTCATCAGCTGATGAGGTGGTAGATTCAGAATGCTGGTCTATTGGTTAGAACTAAACTTCTTAATCATTGTGCCAACAGAGGTCTTGTATTATGTATGGTAACTGAATATTCTTACCTTAGCAGACTTTGAGTAGAAAAGTGAAAATCGTTGTAGAGATAATATTGTTTTACTAGACATGTTTACCAGAATGTTTGTCACTATAGCAATTACCATGTCAATAACAAAATTCTATAGAACATTTCATCTTGAACTTTTAACTATAGATATTTGTGCAGTTAGATATATTTCACAAGCTCTTCTCAAGCAGAAGCAGAGACTCATTAATGAGACTTTGGCAATGATTAATTAGAAAACTTCTTTTGAAGAAAGCTAACTGAGGCTTTTCATTTCCCCCATCCAGACAGAGTCCTGTACTAATTGAATTCCTTTTTCTTTCTGTTGGTTTGCAATTGTGGTTTGAAAGTAACTTTTTTGTTTGAGTATCTTGAAAATTCATAAATGGGAAGAAAAAGTACAATTTCATTCTTTATTTTTCTTTTATGTGAAATAGACCCACTCTAAGTTTTATTCAGTTAGCAGAATAACCTAGAACAAAATATTACCCCTATGTTCTAGGCAATTCCATAGGGTAATTTACTGGAAGAAGGTCTTTAGAGACATTATTAGTGACAAGACGGAAGACGTAATGTAACCAGCACATTTCATTCTTTACCTAGCATCTATTTCTCTCTCTTCTATCTATTGACCTATCAGTATCTATACCTACATAATCAAAATTGGAAATACTTTAGTTGTACCACTTCTTACTAATCTTAAATAACTCAATTTGAAATTAAAAGACTTCTAGAAAGTATTGAAGTTCTTATTTTCATCCAAAGTGTACAAGCATGGTGATATATTAAATAACTTAAGTGAAGAATATATTCTAAAACATAGTAACTGTTTGATCCATATGAAGCCAACATTTTTTGGCATGTTTTGTTTAATAATATGTTGTTTGAGTGCTTAAAAAGCTGACTATAAAGAACTAGCTCAAATACACAACTTTGGATTCAATTATCATACCTTTTTGATTTAAGGCCATACAAGTAAAGGACAAGGATATATAATTTAGTAATATTGCAGAAGCAGAAAGACAAAACTCAGAAACTCTCCAAAATTTTTGAGAGAATATCAAGTATATTTATTAGGTGGACTTCATATTAAAATTAGAAATTGCTTAACCCAAAGCCTAAAACATTTTTGGAGGGGCAGCAACATTAACTATATGCCATCTTGATAAAATTGTAATGATAAAGCAATATTAAAGTTTTTTTCTACACTCTAAACCAAGGTTCAGAATATGCGACATCATTTATTCTTTATGATACTCCTCAGCCCTCCTTAAAGTATATAAAGGCGGGACAATAAAGAAACCTGAGACAATTTCTCAGGTCAATTACCATGACAATAACAAAATTCTAGATATACTTGCATTTTATGGAACTCAAATTGTTTTTCTTTTGTACTGTTCCCACTTAATATTTAAATTTGAAAAACTGACTTTACAGAAAAAAATCTTCCTATGCTTTTACATATGATTGAAAATTTCCAGGGAAAAAGTAGTAAAAAGAAAAGAAAAGGTCTATGGAAGGCATTGACTGTCCTGTGTCTCAGGCCCATAAATTTGGACCGTTCAACAAGAAGGTCTTATGTCCCTGCAAGAATTTTCAGTAATAATTCCTTCAAATGTGGCAAAAGACAGGTTGATTGAAATATGCCAGCCTAAATTTTATTTATCAATAGTCTTATTTGCAAGACTGTTCAATAAATATAATTGCATAAGGGTGTTGTTTGGTAACAAGATTTAAATAAATTAATCTTTCTCTAAGGAATAGTGTTTGGTTACGAAATAAGGTTCTGTAAAATTAGATAAAATTACTTATAATAATGTGCCTTAAATTTTTTAACTTGAAGTGACAACTCAACATATAATTTTCATTATTCATCAGTAAACACAGTGCCATTTGATAATATCATATTTTACTTATTATGTTGGTATCTTCATTTGGTTTCACAGCATTGCTCATCACTTTTTCTTGCTCAGTACTTTTTATCTGACCCCAACAAATTGATCGTATCCAATATGATCAGCAATCGATTCTGCCATAATTTTACTCTCCATTGCACATTTACACTAGTCCTTTTTTCTTCATACAAGTTAAAGGCGATGAGAAAGCATTAAAATTATTAGATCCCTGCAATTTGAATAAATTTATCTTTCTCTTGCTTTATTTATTTACTTCCCTGTACAAATTACAATCATGGTGAAAACAAATGGTGTGTTTCTCTCTCCCTGATTCCATAAAGCTGATGTGACAGGAGAAAACTTTGTGAACTATTTAAAATGTCATTGTCTCTATTTTTCAATAATCCCTTCAGAGAATCAGATTCATATATCCATGTGCCTACTCAACTTCTTTGATTGCAAGCTTTTAGGGCATCTTACACATAATGAATCTATATCTCTCAAACCTACTTCTTTGCAGTAGCACTTCTTTAAAAATAAAGATAGCTTCCTTTTCCTGTTTTTTCAATCCACATTCCTAGAAACATCCACAGACCTATTCTTAAGCAGTAAATTATCAAGAAACAATATCAGCTAGCTTCAAAATGACTAAAAACTGTAATAGTATCTCAGCTCCTCTATCCACCTCCATCTTTTTAGCCACTATCATTTCCTAACTAATTGCTGCAATGCTTATTATTGACATATAATTCAAGTATCATATAATTAAATGGCTTACCTCTATTAAAAATAGTGCACAATCATTGCCACCATGAATTTGAGTACATTTTCTTCATTCTTATACTCATCATCAATAGCTCCCCCTTTCTACCCCACATGTCACCACAAACCCCTAGCAACTATTAATATAATTGCAGTTTCTGTGGATTTAATATAAATAAATCCATATAAAATACCACAAGAATTAGAAAAAAATAAAACAGATAATTTCAATGCAAAATTAAGCTGAAGAGACTAGAAATTAGCTAATAACTCATCTTTTCCTTTTATCCCATAGATATATAACCATATTTTCCTTTTACCCTATAAATATATAACTAAGTAAACATTTTACTTATTATGTATTAGCTATGAATATGGACCACTAGATCATGAATAAAATATTTTAACATAGAAAAATTGAGTAAAAAAGGAAAACATGATAATTGGTTATATTTTAGACCCACATTTTATATATTTTATGTGCAGTGATACACATCAGTGCACTCTGAGTGAGAACAAGATTGTCCACAGCCCTAGTGCTGGGTCTGAGGGCCTTTAATGGAGGTTTAACATTACTGTAATATCTACAAACAGATGTTGAACCTTTACTACCATTCATAGCCTCCAAAAACCAGATAAACAGAATTTAAATTCTTGGACAGTTATATTCTTTGTCTTTAGATTTTGCTGTATAAAATTCTTTGATTCCATAGGCTGGTGTGCTCCTTCAATGTGAATTTAGTTGATACCTCATTTAGAGGGCTGCTGGTTTTAAGACAAGCCTTTAAGACTCCATGCACTATTCTTCCTGATAGCCTAGCCCCATCTGATTTCTTCAGCACTCTTTGCCAGAGCACACCTATCTTCAATAATTACCTCATGAGGGAAAATATTGAGCAGAATCATTTGAACTAATTGTTCTTAGATTAGGGTCAATGACAAAGTGCAAGCTCAAAATCCATTGACACACTTGAAGTTAATATGTACCCTTAATTCACTTGGAGGCAGGATTATTAGATATCTGCTCTCCCTAAACCTTAGAGTGGACAGTCACATGGTTTTTGTGTGCTGCATACTCTGCAAACAATTACCATCATTTCTGAAGCTGTGATTCCTTATGGGAACAGAAAGCCTCATCTTTCTCCCATGGAGTGACTGGGGCGTTCAAGCTACAGATTTCGCAGTTGGTCACCCAGTCGGTTCTCGCAGTGACAAATCATTCCCTATAGACTGTGGCACAGCTCCTCGTCGGCTACCTCTTGACTCTCACCATTCTCTTCACTCCTTTTATGCACGTCTCACACCTCCTCACCTCCCATAGCCTCAGGGAATCATAAGTCATGTTGCTGTTTGTGAAGGACTATCTATATTGGCTTTCATCCATCAAGCTATCTTAATTATATGAATGAACATACTCATGTCTAACAAAAGTAATGAGGCAAACTGAGAACCACAGTAATGAGGAGAGGAAATATTAAAGAACTACAGGATAGCTATGCGTTTAGTTACACAGGATAACAAATGACTTTATAAAGAATGGAAAGACAAAAACCTACAGAATGTGATTAGTATTCATATACATGTTGAGGTTTCACTATCCAGAATACACACAAAAATGAAAAAAAAAAACCCAAACTGATAAAACTCAACAATAACAAAAACAGTCACTTTAAAAGGGAAAATACTTAAATTGACATTTTTCAAAAGTGATAAACCAATGGCCAATAGGCATATGAAAAGACTCTCAATGTGGTTATTCACTGCTATGGAGTTGATCCCCTTGGGATGTGCTACAGGACAGAGTTAAAGGAGCAGAACTCCCCTGCAAGCTTCCCAGACTCTCGATCATGACAAGAGAAGCCCTCCTCTTTCTCCCAAGCAGGGCTGGTCCTTTCCTACTGCAACCCTGGCGGGTTAGTGGTTAGAGTCAGGCTGCAGTCCACAAGGTCTGTCATTGGAAAGCACCAGTAGCCCTCAGGGGAATTGACAGGGTTTTCTGCTCAGCATTCCACAGGGGGTCATGACAAATTAAGTGTGTGTAGTTTGTGCTTTGAACTTTGCACTTGTAGCAATGCAGCAAGTAACCCACTAGGCCATCACTCGTCCTCACTACTCGCGTGGTGTATGTAAATTGAAAACACAGTGCTCCAACACGTCACACCAATAAGTAGGTTATTATCACAAAATAGGAAAATAAGCTTTCTCAAGGATGGGACTACATTAGATTATCCGTGCAGCTGCAGTGAAATACAGATTGATATCTCCACCAAAAATTAAGAGTAGGATAACAGAGACCTATTCTGAGATATATGCCCAAAGGACTGGAAATTAGGAACTCACAGAATTGGAGAACAATGATCAAAGCAGCATTATTTATAATAGTCATAAAGGTAAAAGGACTGAAGTGTACATAGAGAAATTAATAAACAAAATGTGGTATATTCAATATGGTAATATTAGAGTTACAGAAAGAAATTAAGTTCAGATACATATCACAACATGAATGAACACTGGAAACATTATGATGAATGAAATTCATACAGAAATAGGTAAACAATATAATCCCATTGTATGAACCATAATACCCATTCTTGTGTATTTTTCGTACAATCAAGTTGTGCTCAATTCATAATAACTCCGTATGACAGAGTAAAATATCCTATAAGGAACATCAAAAATAAGCAAATTCACAAAGACACACTTTTATTATTAGTTACTAGAGTTCAAGGAATTATTGATTAATAGTAAGTTTGTAATTATGCAAAACTTTTGGAAAATAACAATGGTGCAGGTTTTGCATATTGCTAGTACAATCTATGTTACTGAATTGTACCTGTGGCAGTCATGCGCTTATGTTAATTTTATGATTGAAATGTAGGGGTGGAGTCTAGCCTGTTAATCTGGAGATAGCCATTGAGTAGCTGATGAGACCTCTATGTGGTCATGGCTTTCTCTTGAGTCTCCTGGGAAATCTCGCAATATTTCCCTCGTGAAGATGAGAAGCTATCTCCCTCAGTTGTTGGGACTGAGTTTCAGAGATGATTAACCACAGGCAACACAGAATGGCGGCGGCTGGGAGGCTGGAGTAACGGTGGAGAGACCACACAACTTTGCCCTGATGGAGCCGGACCTCTGAGGCTGGGGCAGCCACATGGAGGCCTCTGCCAGCGATGAGTTGCTTCTGCCACCACAGGATGCTGTTGGAGGGACCCTGAGCCCTGGAAGCAAGGAGACATGGGGAGACCCCTGTCGGTGCCAGGACTCTGTACCCACTGACCTGTGACTTCATGAGTCAGAAGGAGACTTTATGGACTGATTTCGGGCATATGGGTTAATATCGGACTTGTGACTTTGAGATGGACTGGGCTGGGATGTTTTCTCAATGTCCTGTTCCTCTTGAATATAAACCCATTCCTTATTTTTGTATGTGTGTCTTTGAAATTTGTTCCTCTAGTCTACCCAGACTAACACAGTACCTTAAAATTAAAGTAGCAACCTTTTGCTATATATATTTCTGCAATAATTTTTTAATATGAAAAGTTATCTATAAATATATTAATTACTTTTGTTGTAGTAAGTTTAAACACATTTATTATATCCATGATAAATGAATTATTGCAAAGGTTTCATTTTCTAATAGTTACTACTGTGGTAGACTAATATAAAGAATATCTATGCAATACAGACATTTCTCCCCACAGACTTCATATAGCTACCAGAACTCCCTAGTATTACCATAATCTCCTTGGAAGAAAGTTTTAAGAGGAATTGACTGCATTTTCATTTATTTGAAATAACTCCCACTCAATAACACAAAACATTCATGAAAAGTGTGTAAAGTGAACAATTCTTGAGAAGTAGAAAGATAAGCAGCAATTCCATGTTGCCTCCAAATTATATTGTTCATTTTTTTTTTTGCTTTTGGGGCAACACTGCCCTCTGGTGGTGGGAGTAGGAGGTCCACCCTTGCTGCTAGATTTGAACCTCCATTCCAGTGGGCCTCAGTCCCGCACACAACCACTACGCCACCGGGACTCAGTCCCTATTGTTAATTTTCTTGTACCATTGATAAGTCATTAAAAATAAGGTCTCATACCCAAGAGAAAAGAATAAACCATTTGGCATAAGAAAGATTTAGGGGCATTAGGTTTACATTAAGCGTATGGGAATAATTTTGTAAGCATATAAGTATTGTAACATGAAGAGTATAATCAGCAGCACTGTACATGTAGAAGTTGTGGAATTAGAGAATGGTATGTTGTGTATATTTTTGCCACTATTAGAAAAAATAATTATATGAATAACAATGAGTATAAGAAGAAAATGTTCTAGAATTGAATACGGTGATATAATTTAAAAATGGTGACATAATGTAAAAATCTTTATATGATTGAATTATTGAATTTCCTGATATGTAGATAAACTACTAATAAAACTTTTTTTAAAAGAAAGATTCAGCCTTATTATTTTATTCTGAGTAAATTTAGGAGTACAAGAGACTGCTTAAGTTGGTAAATTAGCACAAGGTGTAATTTATAATTATTTGTTTAAGAAAATGCATCCTTGATATGAGTAGCTGCACAAAATAAACAAACTGTGTACTTTACACATATTTATAAATGTTTAGTATCTTATTCAACTAAATAATGAAATTATGCATTAAGTTCCACAGAATGCATACAAACTTTACAAACTTTTAATGCCACATTCATAGTTGTGTTCATGTGACTGTTGGTGTATATGAAAGTTCTGAATGAGTCAAATCAACTGCTCCAGAATTCCCATTATTGTCATGGTTGTCTGCATGTGCTGCCATAACCATTGAAAGGGAAAGCCAGAGATTCAACCTACAGTCCGAAGAAGTGGAACAAGGGCTAGCACTGCTGATGTCAAATATATTTTGACTCAAAGCACAGAATATCAGGGAGATGTTTACTTGTGTTTCATTGATTCCACAAATTTCGTTGACAGGGTGCATGATAATAAACCATGGATAATCATGAGTGTCCTGGAGCATTTCACTGAGCTCATTCAGAACTTGTACAGGCAGTTGTGTGACCAGAACAAGGGAATAATGCATGGTGTAAAATCTGCAATGGTGTGTATTGGGGTCGTATCTTCTCACAATACTTTTTTGTCCCCAAAATCTTTTTATTGGGAGCTAATCCAAACATCATACCATTTCATAGTTCAAGGAGTATTGTACAATTGCTACCAAAATCAGTTTCAAAACGTTTCCTTCCTTCTTAAACTCCTTTATCAGATTCCCCTTACCCACTCCACTTCCTCAAATAACACCCCAGGAAACTATTCTAATTGTTGTCTCAATAAATGCATTCATCCTGGATTTCATATCCCTACAATATAGAAAAACACTTAACAAAGATTCAGGAAAGATACTGACAAGGAGAAAATACAACAGATACACCCAAATATGAAATGCACACGAGAAAACAATACAAACCAGATCAAGCACACAGTGTATCAGTTGACAGATGTGACAAGGTTTTAACCATTAGATAGATCATTTTGATCTATTGCTCTCTCTCTGGTCCTACAAAGTCCAATACTCTGATAACCAGATTATTCTCAACATTCAATTATGACTGGAGAGAAATCAACAGAGGATTATTTCTTGTGTAGATCCTACAAATGTATGCTGGGCTTCCACTGTCTTCCACAGCCTTCTGCACACCAGAATCACAAAATTTTAATTATAATGCTATTCCATCTTTGGGTTTGAATTATATTATTTACAATCCTTGTATCATATATGTCCATGTGCTCCTTCCATGTAGACTTAGTTGACATCTCACTTAGATGGCTGCTTGTTTAGAAAGGAATCTTTAAAACCCCAGGCACTACTTAGTCTGATACTGTCTAATTTGTTTACATACTTTGTTCTAGCACCAATGTCCTCTATGTTTCCCTCATGCAGGTGAGTGCTTTCAATCTACTTGCTGTACCAATCATCAGAGAAGCTGGGTTATATCAAGACTACAGTTCCAGGATTATAGGAAGACATTAACAAACTGCATCATGTAGATGACACAAATCAACTTACTGAGAGTGAGGAGGAATTGAAATAGTTGCTGATGAAGATCAAGGAGTATAGCCTTCAGTATTGATTACAAGTCAATGTAAGGAAAAGCAAAATCCTCACAAATGAACCATTAGATAATATCATGAAAAATGGGGAAAAGTTTGAAGTTGCCAAAATTTTTATTTTACTGGATCCACAATCAATGCCCCTGCCAGAAGCAGCCAAGAGATCATATAATATATTGTGTTAGGTAAATCTGCTGCATAAGACCTCTTTAGAGTATTGAAGAGCAGCGTGATGTTACATTGAGCACTGAGGTGCACCTGATCCATGTCACGGTAGCCTCCATTGTACCGCATGCCCTTGAAAGTTGGACATAAAATAAGGAAGGCCATATACTTGTTGTGGTGCTGAAGGAGAATGTTGAAAGTGCCTGAGCTGCTAAAAGGACAAACATCTGTATTGGAAGAGGTGAGGCCAGAGTGCTCCTTAGAGACAGAGATGGCAAGATACCATCTTGCATACTTTGGATATGTTGTATGGGCCAGTCCCTGGAGAAGGAGACCGTGTGTGGCAAAGTGAGAGGGCAGCCAATAAGTGGGTGGCCATCAATGAGATGACAGATAGACACAGTGGCTGCATCAATGGGCTCAGGCATCGGGACAACTGTGAGTAGGGCTCAGGACTGAGCTGTGTTTCATTCTGTTGTACATAGGATCAGTATGGCTTGGGGCTGATAGCATAGCACCTAACAACAAAAACAAAACTTGCACCTCTGTTTACCAACAAGTTTGGTAGTTAATGAAAGCCACTTCCTCATCCCCACCAGCAAATATAATTTTACCTTTCTGGGGTGTGGCAGTCATGTGCTTATGTTAATTTTATGATTGAAATGTAGGGATGGAGTCCAGCTTCTTAATCTGGAGATAGCCATTGAGTAGCCAAAGAGACCTCTAGGTGGGCATGGCTTTCTCCTGAGACTTCTGGGAAATTTCACGATATTTCCCTCATCAATCTGAGAAGCTATCTTCCCCAGTTGTTGGGAGTTAGTCTCGGAGATGATTAATCACAGACAACACAGGATGGCGGCATCTGGGAGGCTGGAGTAGCTGGCGGAGAGACCACACGGCTTTGTCCTGATAGAGCCGGACCTCTGAGGCTGGGGCAGCCACATGGAGGCCTATTCCAGCGATGAGTTGTTTCTCCCACCACGGGATGCTGTTAATGGACCCTGAGCCCTGGAATCGAAGAGCCATAGGGAGACCCCTGTCGGTGCCGGGACTCTGTACCCACGGACCTGTGACTTCGTGAGTCAGAAGGAGACTTTATGGACTGATTTCGGGCATATGGATTAATATCGGACTTGTGACTTTGAGCTGGACTGGGCTGGGATGTTTTCCCAATGTCCTGTTCCTCTTGAATATAAACCCATTCCTTATATCCGTATGCATATCTATTGAATTTGTTCCTCTATTCTACCCAGACTGATACATGGGTTTGTTTTTTTTTACTTTAAATAACAAGTGTTTTAGAATTCAAAATTTAAAAGAAATTTAGCATTGGAATTAAAAAAATGTCTTAAAAGTCAATTACATAGGTAACAATTCATTTTTCTGAGGAAAACAATGATTTATTAAAATATTAAGAAGTTGCCTGAGCCCTGGTGGCATAGCGGTTGTGTGCAGGACTGCAGCCTACAGTTTGACAGTTCAAATCCAGGAGCAAGGGTGGGCTTCACATAAAATTAAATAAAATTAAAAAATATTAAGAAGTCAAATTACCCCTTAATTATCTGTCCAGTTCCATTTTGGAAAACAAACTTTTAGAACTCTGTAGTTGTTAGATGCCTTCCTCTGACTCATAATGACTTTGAGGGAAAGTGAACAAAACAGCTTTTGCTACGTGCTTGAGGCCATTGTTGCAGTCAGCGTTTCAATCATCTAGTCCAGAACCTTCTTGCCTTTCAAGGACCCTTTCCTTCACAAAACATGATGTCCTTTCCAGCTACTGTCTCACCAGATGATCTGTCTACAATGTGTGAGATAATATCTCACTCTACTCTATCTGCCTCTAAGGAGATTTCTGGATGTATCGCCTTCAAAGCATCTTTATTTTTTCTTCCAGTAGTCCATTGTACATTCAATATTCCTCTTCTGTATCATAACTCAAATGCTCTAAAATGTCTCCCTTATTCGCCTCTCATCAGCCAGCCATCACATGGGGCTATTTAACGTCCCATGACTTGGATCAGGCACACAGTAGTCTTCAAAGCGATACCTTTGCTGTTTGATACCTGACAGTGGTCATGTACAGCAACTACATCAGTTGAAAAAATATTTTAATCCAATTGCTTTCAATAGTGTTGATTATAATCCAAGAAAAATGAAATCCTTGACAACTTTGACTTTTTTTCATGCCTATTCATCTTATATTATTTGTTTATATTGACTAACAATTTACAATGAGGGCTGTAGACTTGGATCTTCATCATGAAGTGCTTCAAGTCTTCTTGATGTTCAGCAAAAAAGTTTCATTCATGTGCCTATCCCAGGTGGATTATAAATCTTCCTCTAATCTGGATGCTAAATTCTTCTTCATATAGCCAGCTTCATTTTCAGCCAGCAGATTAAACAGGTATGGTGAAAGATGCAACCCAGATGTACCTCTTATGCCAAGCAGTGTTCCTTGTCCTGCTGATGTCAACTGCCTCCTGGTTCTTATACAGGTACCACATGCACATGGAAGTACTCTGGAGTTTTCATTGTTCAGTGCCAGCTGTGTTTGTGGTGACCCACGACGTTGAATATCTGCATAGTTCACAAGCACAAACAAGGGTCTTTGTGGTGTTATGTGCTTTCAACATGATTGATCAAATGTCATCAATAACATGCTTCATTTTATATCCTTAGCAGCTCCCTGCTGGTGTAAAGCTGCAACTGTTTTTTTAAATTATCTTTAGCAAAATTTTACTTGTATATGTTATTAATGATATTATTTCTTGCATTCTGCTTTGCTATCTTCCTTTGGAATGGGCAGAAGGATGAATCTCTTTCTGTCAACTACCCTGGTAGCTGTTTGCAAACATATTTGCATATACTAGTGTTTGCTTCCAATACTGTGCCAGGTTGATGAAATATTTTGATTGGCATTCTGCCAAGTCCTAGAGCTTTTATTTCTCACTAATGCCCTCAGTATGACTTGAACTTCTTTCTTCTATTTGACTGCTATATGTCCCATTTTCAAATGGTTGAATTCACCCCTCCCCACCCCACTATTTTTTCCAGAATAGGAAACTTATTGGCCAAAGGATTACATGTGGGGAAAAAATAGGAGACTAGGGGGTCCTGATGTCAGCTGGCCATACATGACAGGCTTGTAGGTGATGAAGAGCTTGCTGAGGGCATGACCAATCATATTAGGCAAGATCTATGCCTCACAATCAATTCTTTTTTATACAGAAACTATCTATTCCATTTTTAAAGTGTTGATACTTCCTGCATTATTCAGTGTTTTGTACACAGAATCTTTCAGTGCTGAAACACAAATCTTGAATTTGTCTTCACTTCTTTTGGTTTCAGGTATACTGAACTTTTTGCTTTGCTACCTTACAGTCTTTGTACATTGCATTACAATATTTTTTACTTTGTCTTCTTAAGCTGACCTTTAAACATTATGTTCAGTGGTTTTAGTTTATCTCCTTCCTTTGTCTCTATGTTCCCTACATTCAAGAGAAAGTTTCTGACATGTATTTTGGTAATTTCTTCCCTTGCTTTGTATTGCTATTTTGTTTTCTTCATGTAGAACAACATTTTGTAATCCCACTACTGGATAGTCTCGTCTTCTGACATACTGCTTCTCATCAGATGAAATACTCTTGAAATTCTGAAGGGATATTTGCTGTGGCATATTTTAGATCCCTTGGACTTATTTTCATTTCCTTTAGCTTCATCATGAACTTGTATATTGGTGAATGGTCATTTGTTGGCCTTGTTTGGGGTTGATGCTATTTAATATCTTACTGTTTCTTTGCACAGATGTAGAAAATTTAGTTCCTGTGTATTCTCTTTGGTGAGGTCCACATGTATTCTCATTATGTATGCTTTTGAAAAAAAGAATTTGCAGCAATGAAGTCATTGGTCTTGCAACATTCTAACATTCCATCTCCAGCTTTGTTTCTATCATTACAGCTATACTTTCTAACTACTTATCTCCCCTCGTTGTTTCCAACTTTCACATTCCAATCACCAGCCATTATCAATGCATATTGACTGTGAAGAAATGTACAATGCAGTTATCACAAATCTAAACTAATGCAACAAACCAGTCTTTTCAAAGGTTCATATTGCTTTTCCTTGATTATTTTTCCAACAAAGCCTACTTCTGCTAGATGCTAATTCATTTGATTTCATAGTAATTATGGCTTTAAAAAGAACAGTATACTGCTGAAATGGCTTGAATCTTCTGACACAATTTACAAGTCACTTAAGCTATCAGAGTTTCATTTTAATCATCTCTGAAATGGGAACATTTTAAAAATATTGCTCAGTTAATGCAAAAGCCAATATAGAAAGAATACTCTTCTAATCTGAAACTAGCATGAATGTTTCTGTCATTTCCAATGATAAAGCCACTGGCAACCAAAAGACAAAAATGCTTTACTTAGAAAAGCCCCACCTAGTTAACAGTATGGGGATCTAAAGTTAAAGCATTTTTGACTGGGAAAGTTTATCATAATAAAATGGTTTAATTTCCCTGAGCATGAAATATTCCCCCCAAGGAATGTATCTATTAATGGCATGCTATGATTAATTAATTGGTTCTGGGAACTATTATACCCTATTAGTCACTTTCATATTAGTGCTCCCAGGAGTGGCAAATAAATGACAGTGATTGCAGTTCTACATGTCCAGC